>JANJXV010000044.1:7275000-7285000 GCA_024803745.1 Megascapheus bottae
GTTAGGTTTAGGGTTAGGGTACATTTAAGGATTAGGGTTAGCGTTAGGGTTAGGGTTATGCTTAGGGTTAAGGTTAGGGTTAGGTTTAGGGTTAGGTTTAGGGTTAGCGTTAGGGTTAGGGTAAGATTATGTTTTAGGGTTAGGGTTAGGGTTAGGGTTAGGGTAAGTGTTAGGGTTAGGGTTAGTGTTACGGTTAGGGTTAGGGTAAGGGTAAGGTTTAAGGTTAAAGTTATGGTCAGGGTTAGGGTTAGGGTTAGGGTGAGGGTAAGGGTAAGGGTTAGGGTTAGGTTTAGCGTTATGGTAAGGGTAAGGTTTATGTTTAGGTTTAGGATTAGGTTTAGGGTTAGGGTTAGCATAAGGATAAATATTAGAGTTAAGGTTAGGGTTCGGGTAAGGGTAAGGGTTAGGGTTAAGATTAGGGTTAGGGTTAGGGTTAGGGTTAGGTTTAAGGTTGGGGTTAAGGTTCGGGTTAGGGTTAGGGTAAGGGTAAGGGTTATGTTAGGGTTAGGATTAGGGTGAGGGTTAAGGTTAGGGTAAGGTTAGGTTTAGGGATAGGATTAGGGTTATGGTTAGGGTTAGGGTTAGGGTTAGGGTTAGGGTAAGGGTAAGGGTTAGGATTAGAGTTAGGGTTAGGGTTAGCAGTTACGGTTAGGGTTAGGTTTAGGGTTACGGAAAGAGTTAGGATTAGGGTTAGGGTTAGGTAAGGGTAAGTGTTAGTGATAGGGTTTGGGTTAGGGTAAGGGTAAGGTTTAGGTTTAGGTTTAGGGTAAAGGTAAGGGTTAGGGTTAAGGTTAGGGTTAGGGTTAGTGTTAGGGTTAGGGTTAGGGTTAGGGTAAGGGTAAGGGTTAGGGTCAGGTTTAGGGTTAGGGTAAGTGTAAGGGTTAGGTTTAGGGTTATGGTTAGTTTTAGAGTTAGTGTTAGGGTAAGGGTAAGGGTTAGTGTTAGGGTTAGGGTTAGTGTAAGGGTTAGGGTTAGGGGTTTGGGTTAGTGTTAGGGTTAGGTTAAGGGTTAGGGTTAGGGTTAGGGTTAGGGTTAGGATAAGGGTAAGTGTTAAGTTTAGGGTTAGGGTTAGGGTTAGGGTAAGGGTTCGGGTTAGGGTTAGGTTTATGTGGTAGGGTTAGGGTTAGGGTTGGGCTTGGTTAGGGTTGGGCTTAGGGTTAGGGTAAGGGTAAGGGTTAGTTTTAAGGTTAGGATTAGTGTTAGGGTTAGGGTTAGGGTAAAGGTAAGATTTAGGGTTAGGGTTAGGGTTAGGGTTAAGTTTAGGGTTAGGGTTAGGGTTAAGTTTAGGGTTAGGGTTAGGGTAAGGGTAAGGGTTAGGGTTAGGGTTAGGGTTAGGGTTAGGTTTAGGGTTAGGTTAAGGTTAGGGTTAGGGTAAGTGTAAGGGTTAGGGTGTAGGGTTAGCGTTAGGGTTAAGGTTAGGGTTAGGGTTAGGGTTAGGGTTAGGGTTAGGGTTACGGTTAGGGTAAGGGTTAGGGTAGGTTAGGGTAAGGGTTAGGGTTAGGGTTAGGGTTAGTTTAAGGGTTAGGGTTAGGGTTAGAGTGAGATTTAGGGTTGGTTAAGGGTAAGGGTTATGGTTAGGGTTAGGTTAAGGTTTAGGGTTAGGTGTTAGGGTTATGTTTAGGGTTAGGGTTAGGGAAAGGGTTATGGTTAGGGTTAGGGTTAGGGTAAGGGTTAGGGTTAGGGTTAGGTTTAGGGTAAGTGTTAGCGTTAGAGTTAGGGTTAGGGTTAGGGTAATTGTTAGGGTTAGGGTTAGGGTAAGGTTAGGGTTAGGGTTAGGGTTAGGGTAAGGTTTAGGGTAAGGGTTAGGGTTAAGGTTAGGGTTAGGGTTAGGGTTAGGGTTAGGGTTAGGGTAAGGGTAAGGGTTAGGGTTAGGGTTAGTGTTATGGTAAGGGTTAGGGTTAGGGTTAATGTTAGGTTTAGGGTTAGAGTTAGGGTTAGGGTTAGGGTAACTATAAGGGTTAGGGTTAGGGTTAGGGTTAGGTTTAGGGTAAGGGTTAGAGTTAAGCTCATGGTTAGGGTTAGGGTAAGGGTTAGGGTTTAGGGTTAGGGTTAGGGTAAGTGTAAGGGTTCGGTTTAGGGTTATGGTTAGGGTTAGGGATTGGGTTAGTGTTAGGGTTTGGGTAAGGATAAGGGTTAGGGTTATGGTTAGGTTTAGGATTAGGTTTAAGGTTATGGTTAGGGTGCGGGTAAGGGTAAGATTTAGGGTTAGGTTTAGGTTTAGGTTTAGGGTATAGTTTAGGGTTAGGTTTAGGGTTAGGGTTAGGGTTAGGTTAAAGGTAAGTCTTAGGGTTAGGATTAGGTTTAGGGTTGGGGTTAAGGTTAGGGTTAGGGTTAGGGTAAGGGTAAGGGTTAGGGTAGGGTTAGGGTTTGGTTTAGGGTTGGGGTTAAGGTTAGGTTTAGGGTTATGGTACGTTTAAGTATTAGGGTTTGGGTTAGGGTTAGGGTTATACTTAGGGTTAGGGGTAGGGTTAGGATTAGGGTTAGGTTAGGGTTAGTGTTAGGGTAGAGTTATGTGTTAGGTTTAGGGTTAGGGTTAGGGTAAGTGTTAGGGTTAGGGTTATGGTTAGGATGAGGTTAAGGGTAAGGTTTAGGGTTAATGTTAGGCTAAGGGTTAGGGTTAGGGTTAGGGTTAGGGAAAGGGTAAGGGTTAGGGTTAGGTTTAGGGTTAGGGTAAGGGTAAGGGTTAGGTTTAGGGTTAGGGTTAGGTTTAGAGTTAGTGTTAGGGTAAGGGTAAGGCTTAGGGTTAGGGTTAGGGTTAGGGTTATGGTTTAGGGTTAGTGTTAGGTTTAGGTTAAGGGTTAGGGTTAGGGTTAGGGTTAGGATAAGCGTTAGGTTTAGTGTAAGGGTAAGTGTTAGGTTTAGGGTTAGTGTTAGGGTTATTGTAAGGTTTAGGGTTAGGGTTAGGTTTAGGTGGCAGGTTTAGGGTTAGTGTTAGGGTTAGGGTTAGGGTAAGGGTAAGGGTTAGGGTTAGGTTTAGGGTTATCGTAAGTGTATGGGTTACGTTTAGGGTTAGTGTTAGGTTTAGAGTTAGTGTTAGGGTAAGGGTAAGGGTTAGGGTTAGGGTTAGGGTTAGGGTAAGTGTTAGGTTTAGGGGTTCGGGTTAGTGTTAGGGTTAGGTTAAGTGTTCGGGTTAGGGTTAGGGTTAGGATAAGGGTTAGGGTTAGGGTAAGTGTAAGTGTTAAGTTTAGGGTTAGGGTTAGGGTTAGGGTAAGGGTTAGGGTTAGGGTTAGGTTTATGTGGTAGGGTTAGGTTTAGGTTTAGGGTTAGGTAAGGGTAAGCGTTAGGTTTAAGGTTAGGATTAGTGATAGGGTTAGTGTTAGGGTAAGGGTAATGTTTACGGTTAGGGTTAGGGTTAAGGTTAGGGTTAGCGTTAGGTTTAGGGTTAGGGTTAGGGTAAGGACAAGGTTTAGGCTTACTGTTAAGGTTAGGGTTAGGGTTAGGTTTAGGGTTAGGTTAAGGTTAGGGTTAAGGTAAGTGTAAGGGTTAGGATTAGGGTTAGCGTTAGGGTTAAGATTAGGGTTAGGGTTAGGGTTAGGGTTAGGGTAAGGGTTAGGGTAGGTCAGGGTAAGGGTTAGGGTTAGGGTTAGGGTTAGTCTAAAGATTAGGGTTAGGGTTAGGGTTAGAGTGAGATTTAGGTTTGGTTAAGGGTAAGGGTTATGGTTAGGTTTATGGTTAGGGTTAGGTTAAGGTTTAGGGTTAGGTGTTATGGTTAGGGTTAGGGTTAGGGTTAGGGAAAGGGTTATGGTTATGGTTAGGCTTAGGGTTAGGGTAAGGGTTAGGGTTAGGGTTAGTGTTAGAGTAAGGGTTAGGGTTAGGGTTAGGGTTAGGGTAAGGGTAAGGGTTAGGGTTAAGGTTAGTGTTAGAGTAAGGGTTAGGGTTAGGGTTAGGGTTAGGGTAAGGATAAGGGTTAGGGTTAGAGTTAGGGTTAAGGTTAGGTTTAGGGTTAGGGTAAGGGTAAGTGTAAGGGTAAGGGTAAGAGTTAGGGTTAGGGTTACGGTAATGGTTACAGTTAGGGTTAGGGTAAGGGTAAGGTTTAGGGTTATGGTTATGGTTATGGTTAAGGTAAGGGTAAGGGTGTGTGTTAGGTTTAGGGTAAGGGTAAGGTTTAGGATTAAGGTTAGGGTTAGGATTAGGTTTAGGGTTAGGGTTAGCATAAGGATAAATATTAGAGTTAAGGTTAGGGTTAGGGTAAGGGTAAGGGTAAGAGTTAGGGTTAGGGTTAGGGTAATGGTTAGAGTTAGGGTTAGTGTAAGGGTAAGGTTTAGGGTTATGGTTAGGGTTATGGTTAGGGTAAGGGTAAGAGTGAGTGTTAGGGTTAGGGTTAGGTTTAGGGTAAGGGTAAGGTTTAGGATTAAGGTTATGGTTAGGATTAGGTTTAGGGTTAGGGCTAGCATAAGGATAAATATTAGAGTTAAGGTTAGTGTTAGGGTAAGGGTAAGGGTAAGAGTTAGGGTTAGGGTTAGGTTTAAGTTTAGGGTTAGGTTTATGGTTAGGGTAAGGGTAAGGGTTAGGGTTAGGGTTAGGGTTAGTTTTAGGGTTAGGGAAAGTGTACGGGTTAGGGTTAGGGTTAGGGTTAGGGTAAGGGTTAGGGTTAGGATTAGTGTTAGGGTAGGGTTTAGGGTAAGGGTAAATGTTAGTGTTAGGGTTAGGTTTAGGATAAGGGAAAGGATTAGCGTTAGGTTTTGGTTTAGGGTTAGGGGTTAGGCTTAGGGTTAGGGTTAGGGTTAGGGTTAGGGTTAGGGTAGGGTTAGGGTTAGGGTTAGGCTTTGGGTTAGGTTTAGGGTTAGGGTTAGGGTTAGGTTAAGGGTAAGGGTTAGGGTTAGGATTAGGTTTAGGGTTAGGGATAGGGTAAGGGTAAGGGTTAGGGTTACGGTTAGGTTTAGGGTTGGGGTTAAAGTTAGGTTTAGGGTTAGGGTACATTTAAGGATTAGGGTTAGGGTTAGGGTTAGGGTTATGCTTAGGGTTAAGGTTAGGGTTAGGATTAGGGTTAGGTTTAGGGTTAGGGTTAAGGTAAGGAAAAATGTTACAATTAAGGTTAGGGTTAGGGTTAGGGTTAGGGTTAGGGTTAAGGTTAGGGTGAGGGTAAGGGTTAGGGTTAGGGTTAGGGTTAGGGTTAAGGTTAGGGTGAGGGTAAGGGTAAGGGTTAGGGTTAGGGTTAGGGTTAGGGTTAGGGGAAGGGTTAGGGTTAGAGTTAGATTTAGGGTTAGGGTTTGGGTTAGGGTTAGGTTTAGGTTTGGAGTTGAGGTTGGGTTAGGGTTAGGGTAAAGGTAAGGGTTAGGTTAGGGTTAGGGTTAGGTTTAGGGTTAGGTTTAGGGTAAGGGTAAGGGTTAGGTTAGGGTTAGGCTTAGGGTTAAGGTCAGGGTTAGGGTTAGGTTTAATGTTAGGATTAGGGTTAGGGTTAGGGTAAGGGTTAGGGTTAGGGTTAGGGTTAGGGTTAGGTTTAGGGTTAGGGTAAGGGTAAGGGTAAGGGTAACTGTAAGGGTTAGAGTTAGGGTTAGGGGTAGGGTAAATGTTAGTTTTAGGGTTAGGGTAAGGATAAGGTTTAGGGTTAGGGTTAGGGTTAAGGTTAGGGTAAGGCTAAGGGTAAGTGTTAGGGTTAAGGTTAGGTTTAGGTTTAGGGTAAGGGTAAGGGTTATGGTTAAGGTTAGGGTTAGGGTTAGGTTTAGGGTTAGGGTTAGGGTAAGGACAAGGTTTAGTCTTACTGTTAAGGTTAGGGTTAGGGTTAGGTTTAGGGTTAGGTTAAGGTTAGGGTTAAGGTAAGTGTAAGGGTTAGGGTTAGGGTTAGCGTTAGGGTTAAGGTTAGGGTTAGGGTTAGGGTTAGGGTTAGGGTTAGGGTAAGGGTTAGGGTAGGTCAGGGTAAGGGTTAGGGTTAGGGTTAGGGCTACTTTAAAGATTAGGGTTAGGGTTAGGGTTAGAGTGAGATTTAGGTTTGGTTAAGGGTAAGGGTTATGGTTAGGTTTATGGTTAGGGTTAGGTTAAGGTTTAGGGTTAGGTGTTAGGGTTAGGGTTAGGGTTAGGGTTAGGGAAATGGTTATGGTTATGGTTAGGGTTAGGGTTAGGGTAAGTGTTAGCGTTAGGGTTAGGGTTAGGGTAAGGGTAAGGGTTAGGGTTAGGGTTAGTGTTAGAGTAAGGGTTAGGGTTAGGGTTAGGGTTAGGGTTAGGGTAAGGGTAAGGGTTAGGGTTAGGGTTAGTGTTAGAGTAAGGGTTAGGGTTAGGGTTAGGGTTAGGGTAAGGGTAAGGGTTAGGGTTAGGGTTAGGGTTAAGGTTAGGTTTAGGGTTAGGGTAAGGGTAAGTGTAAGGGTAAGGGTAAGAGTTAGGGTTAGGGTTACGGTAATGGTTACAGTTAGGGTTAGGGTAAGGGTAAGGTTTAGGGTTATGGTTATGGTTATGGTTAGGGTAAGGGTAAGGGTGAGTGTTAGGTTTAGTGTTAGGTTTAGGGTAAGGGTAAGGTTTAGGATTAAGGTTAGGGTTAGGATTAGGTTTAGGGTTAGGGTTAGCATAAGGATAAATATTAGAGTTAAGGTTAGGGTTAGGGTAAGGGTAAGGGTAAGAGTTAGGGTTAGGGTTAGAGTAATGGTTAGAGTTAGGGTTAGGGTAAGTGTAAGGTTTAGGGTTATGGTTAGGGTTATGGTTAGGGTAAGGGTAAGGGTGAGTGTTAGGGTTAGGGTTAGGTTTAGGTTAAGGGTAAGGTTTAGGATTAAGGTTAGGGTTAGGATTAGGTTTAGGGTTAGGGTTAGCATAAGGATAAATATTAGAGTTAAGGTTAGGGTAAGGGTAAGTATAAGGGTTAGGGTAAGGGTTAGGGTTAGGTTAGGGTAAGGGTTAGGGTTGGGGTTAGGGTTAGGGTTAGGTTTAAGGTTAGGGTTAGGTTTATGGTTAGGGTAAGGGTAAGGGTTAGGGTTAGGGTAAGGGTTAGGGTTAGGATTAGGGTTAGGGTAGGGTTTAGGGTAAGGGTAAATGTTAGTGTTAGGGTTAGGTTTAGGATAAGGGAAAGGATTAGCGTTAGGTTTTGGTTTAGGGTTAGGGATTAGGCTTAGGGTTAGGGTTAGGGTTAGGGTTAGGGTAGGGATAGGGTTAGGGTTAGGGTTAGGTTTAGGGTTAGGGTTAGGGTTAGGTTAAGAGTAAGGGTTAGGGTTAGGATTAGGTTTAGGGTTAGGGATAGGGCAAGGGTAAGGGTTAGGGTTACGGTTAGGTTTAGGGTTGGGGTTAAAGTTAGGTTTAGGGTTAGGGTACATTTAAGGATTAGGGTTAGGGTTAGGGTTAGGGTTATGCTTAGGGTTAAGGTTAGGGTTAGGATTAGGGTTAGGTTTAGGGTTAGGATTAGGGTAAGGAAAAATGTTACAATTAAGGTTAGGGTTAGGGTTAGGGTTAAGGTTAGGGTGAGGGTAAGGGTAAGGGTTAGGGTGAGGGGTAGGGTTATGGTTAAGGTTAGGGTGAGGGTAAGTGTAAGGGTTAGGGTTAGGGTTAGGGTTAGGGGAAGGGTTAGGGTTAGAGTTAGAGTTAGGGATAGGGTTAGGGTTAGGGTTAGGTTTAGGTTTGGAGTTGAGGTTAGGGTTATTGTTAGGGTAAAGGTAAGGGTTAGGTTAGGGTTAGGGTTAGGTTTAGGGTTAGGTTTAGGGTAAGGGTAAGGGTTAGGTTAGGGTTAGGCTTAGGGTTAAGGTCAGGGTTAGGGTTAGGTTTAATGTTAGGATTAGGGTTAGGGTTAGGGTAAGGGTTAGGGTTAGGGTTAGGGTTAGGGTTAAGGTTGGGGTTGAGATTCGGGTTAGGGTTAGGGTAAGGGTAAGCGTGATGTTAGGGTTAGGGTTAGGGTTAGGGTTAAGGTTAGGGTTAGGTTTAGGTGTAGGGTTAGGATTAGGGTTATGGTTAGGGTTAGGGTTAGGGTTAGGGTTAGGGTAAGTGTAAGGGTTAGGATTAGAGTTAGGTTTAGGGTTAGGGGTTACGGTTAGGGTTAGGTTTAGGGGTGGGAAAGAGTTAGGATTAGGGTTAGGGTTAGATAAGGGTAAGTGTTAGTGATAGGGTAAGGGTTAGGTTTAGGTTTAGGTTTAGGGTTAGGGTTAGGGTAAATAAAAATGTTACAATTAAGGTTAGGGTTAGGGTTAGGGTTAGGGTTAAGGTTAGGGTGAGGGTAAGGGCAAGGGTTAGGGTTAGGGTTAGTGTTAGGTTTAGGGGAAGGGTTAGGGTTAGGGTAGGTTTAGGTTTAGGTTTGGGGTTAAGGTTAGGGTTAGGGTTAGGGTAAGGGTAAGGGTTAGGTTAGGGTTAGGCTTAGGGTTAAGGTCAGGTTTAGGGTTAGGTTTAAGGTTAGGATTAGGGTTAGGGTTAGGGTAAGGGTTAGGGTTAGGTTTAGGGTTAGGGTTAGGGTAAGGGTAAGGGTAAGGGTAATTTTAAGGGTTAGGGTTAGGTTTAGGTGTAGGGTAAGGGTTATTTTTAGGGTTAGGGTAAGGGTAAGGTTTAGGGTTAGGGTTAGGGTTAAGGTTAGGGTAAGGATAAGGGTAAGTAGTAGGGTTAAGCTTAGGTTTAGGGTAAGGGTGAGGGTTAGGGTTAAGGTTAGGGTTAGGGTTAATGTTAGGTTTAGCGTTAGGGTAAGCTAAGGGTTAGGTTAGGGTTAGGGTTTGGGTAAGGATAAGTGTTAGGGTTAGGATTAGGGTTAGGGTAGGTTAAGGGTTAGGGTTAGGGTTAGAGTTAGGGTTAGGGTTAGGGTAAGGGTAAGTGTTAGGGTTAGGATTAGGTTTAGGGTTGGGGTTAAGTTTAGGGTTAGGGTTAGGGTTACGGTTAGGGTTAGAGTTAGGGTAACGGTATGTGTTCGGGTTAGGGTTAGGGTCAGGGTTAGGTTTAGTGTTAGGGTAAGGGTAAGGGTTACGGTTAGGGTTAGGGTAAGGATTAGGGTTAGGGTTAGGGTTAGGTTTAAGGATAGTGTTAGGGTTAGGGTTAGGGTAAGGGTAAGGGTTAGGGTTAGGGTTAGGGTTAGTTTTAGGGTTAGGGTAAGTGAAAGGGTTAGGGTTAGGGTTAGGTTTAGGGTAAGGGTTAGGGTTAGGATTAGGGTTAGGGTAGGGTTTAGGGTAAGGGTAAATGTTAGTGTTAGGGTTAGGTTTAGGATAAGGGTGAGGATTAGGTTTAGGTTTTGGTTTAGAGTTAGGGGTTAGGCTTAGGGTTAGGGTTAGGGTTAGGGAAGGGTTAGTTTAAGGGTTAGGGTTAGGGTTATGTTTAGGGTTAGGGTTAGAGTAAGGGTAAGGGTTAGGGTTAGGATTAGGGTTAGGGTTAGGGTAATGGTTAGGGTTAGGGTTAGAGTTAGGTTTAGGGTTAGGGATAGGGTAAGGGTAAGGGTTAGGGTTAGGGTTAGGTATAGGGTTGGGGTTAAGGTTAGGTTTAGGGTTAGGGTACATTGAAGGATTAGGGTTAGGTTTAGGGTTAGGGTTATGCTTAGGGTTAGAGTTAGGGTTAGGATTAGGGTTAGGTTTAGGGTTAGGGTTAGGCTTAGGGTAAGTGTTAGGGTTAGGGTTAGTGTTACGGTTAGGGTTAGGGTAAGTGTAAGGGTTAGGGTTAAAGTTAGGGTCAGGGTTAGGGTTAGGGTTAGGGTTAGGGTTAGGTAGGGTAAGGGTAAGGGTTAGGTTTGGGGTTAGGGTTAGGTTTAGGGTTAGGGTAGGGTAAGGATAAATTTTAGTGTTAAGGTTAGGGTTAGGGTTAAGGTTAGGATTAGGGTTAGGTTTAGGGTTATGATTAGGGTTATGGTTATGGTAAGGGTTAGGGTTAGGCTTAGGCTTAGGCTTAGTGTCAGGTTAAGGGTAAGGTTTAAGGTTAGGGTTGTGGTTAGGGTTAAGTTTGAAGTTAGGGTTAGGGTTAGGTTTAAATTTAGGGTTAGGATTAGGGTTAGGGTAAGGGTTAGGGTTAGGGTTAACGTTAGGGTTAGGCTTAGTGTTAGAGTAAGGGTAAGGGTTAGGGTTAGGGTTAGGGTTAGGGTTAAGTTTGTGTTTAGGGTTAGGATTAGGGTTAATGTAAGGGTTAG
>JANJXV010000044.1:7295000-7300000 GCA_024803745.1 Megascapheus bottae
TAGGTTAAGGGTTAGGTTTAGGGTTAGGGTTAGGGTTAGGATAAGGGTTAGGGTTAGGGTAAGGGTAAGGGTTAGGGTTAGGTTTAGGGTTAGGTTTAGGGTTAGGTTAAGGTTAGGGTTAGGGTAAGTGTAAGGGTTAGGGTTAGCGTTAGGGTTAAGGTTAGGGTTAGGGTTAGGGTTAGGGTTAGGGTTAGGATAAGGGTTAGTGTAGGTTAGGGTAAGGGGTAGGGTTAGGGTTAGTTTAACGGTTAGGGTTAGGGTTAGGGTTAGAGTGAGATTTAGGGTTGGTTATGGGTAAGGGTTATGGTTAGGGTTATGGTTAGGGTTAGGTTAAGGTGTAGGGTTAGGTGTTAGGGTTAGGGTTAGGGTTAGAGTTAGGGAAAGGGTTATGGTTAGGGTTAGGTTTAGGGTAAGGGTAGGGTTAGGGTTAGGGTTAGGGTAACTGTTAGCGTTAGGGTTAGGGTTAGGGTTAGTGTTAGGGTAAGGGTTAGGGTTAGGGTTAGGGTAAGGTTATGTGTTAGGTTTAGGGTTAAGGTAAGTGTTAGGGTAAGGGTTAGGGTTAGAGTTAGGTTTAGGTTTGGGGTTAAGTTTAGGGATAGGGTTAGGGTAAGAGTAAGGGTTAGGGTTAGGGTTAGTGTTAGGGTAAGGGTTAGGGTTAGGGTTAGGGTTAGGGTAAGGGTAAGGTTTAGGATTAAGGTTAGGTTTAGGGTAAGGTTTAGGGTTTGGGTTAGGGTTAGGGTTCGGTTTAAGTTTAGCGTTACGGTATGCGTAAGGGTTAGGGTTAGGGTGAGGGTTAGGTTTAGGATTAGAGTTAGGGTTAGGGTTAGGGTAAGGATAAGGGTTAGGGTTAGGGTTAGGGTTAGGTTTAGTGTAAAGTTTAGGGTTAAGGTTAGGGTTAGGGCTAGGGTTAGGTTTAGGGTAAGGGTTAGGGTTAGGTTTAGGTTTAGGGTTATGGTTAGGGTAAGTGTAAGGGTTCGGTTTAGGGTTATGGTTAGGGTTAGGGATTGGGTTAGGGTTAGGGTTTGGGTAAGGATAATGGTTAGGGTTAGGGTTAGGTTTAGGATTAGGGTTAAGGTTATGGTTAGGGTGCGGGTAAAGGTAAGGTTTAGGGTTAGGTTTAGGTTTAGGGTTAGGTAAGGGTTAGGGTAAGGTTTAGGGTTAGGGTTAGGGTTAGGGTAAGGGTAAGTCTTAGGGTTAGGATTAGGTTTAGGGTTGGGGTTAGGGTTAGGGTTAGGGTAAGGGTAAGGGTTAGGGTTAGGGTTAGGGTTTGGTTTAGGGTTGGGTTTAAGGTTAGGTTTAGGGTTAGGGTACGTTGAAGGATTAGGGTTAGGGTTAGGGTTAGGGTTATACTTAGGGTTAGGGGTAGGGTTAGGATTAGGGTTAGGTTAGGATTAGTGTTAGGGTTAGTGTTAGGGTAAGGTTATGTGTTAGGTTTAGGGTTAGGGTTAGGGTAAGTTTTAGGGTTAGGGTTATGGTTAGGATGAGGGTAAGGGCAAGGTTTAGGGTTAAATTTAGGATAAGTGTTAGGGTTAGGGTTAGGGTTAGGGAAAGGGTAAGGGTTAGGGTTAGGTTTAGGGTTAGGGTAAGGGTAAGGGTTAGGTTTAGGGTTAGGGTTAGGTTTAGAGTTACTGTTAGGGTAACTGTAAGGGTTAGGGTTAGGTTTAGGGTTAGGGTAAGGGTTTAGGGTTAGTGTTAGGGTTAGGTAAAGGGTTAGGATTAAGATTAGGTTTAGGATAAGTGTAAGGGTTAGGTTTAGGGTTAGGGTTAGGGTTATTGTAAGGTTTAGGTTTAGGGTTAGGTTTAGGTGGTAGGGTTAGGGTTAGTGTTAGGGTTAGGGTAAGTGTAAGGGTTAGGTTTCGGGTTAGGATTAGGTTTAGAGTTAGTGTTAGGGAAAGGGTAAGGGTTAGGGTTAGGGTTAGGTTTAGGGTTAGGGTAAGGGTAATGCAAGGTTTAGGCTTAGGGTTAAGGTTAGGGTTAGGGTTAGGTTCAGGGTTAGGTTAAGGTTAGGGTTAGGGTAAGTGTAAGGGTTAGGGTTAGGGTTAGCGTTAGGGTTAAGGTTAGGGTTAGGGTTAGGGTTAGGGTCAGGGTAAGGGTTAGGGTAGGTTAGGGTAAGGGTTAGGGTTAGGGTTAGGGTTAGTTTAAAGATTAGGGTTAGGGTTAGGGTTAGAGTGAGATTTAGGTTTGGTTAAGGGTAAGGGTTATGGTTAGGTTATGGTTAGGTTTAGGTTAAGGTTTAGGGTTAGGGTTAGCGTTATTGTTAGGGTTAGGGAAAGGGTTATGTTTAGGGTTAGGGTTAGGGTTAGGGTAAGTATTAGAGTTAGGGTTAGGGTTGGGGTTATGGTCAGGATAAGGGTTAGGTTTAGGGTTAGGGTTAGGGTAAGTTTAAGTGTTAGGTTTAGGGTTAGGGTTAGGGTTAGGGTAAATGTTAGGGTAAGGGTTAGGGTTAGGGTTAGGGTAAGGGTAAGGGTTAGGGTTAGGGTTAGTGTTAGGGTAAGGGTTCTGGTTAGGGTTAGGGTTAGGGTAAGGGTAAGGGTTAGGGTTAGGGTTAGGCTTAAGGTTAGGTTTAGGGTTAGGGTAAGGGTAAGGGTAAGGGTAAGGGTAAGATTTAGGGTTAGGGTTAGGGTAATGGTTAGATTTAGGGTTAGGGTAAGGGTAAGGTTTAGGGTTATGGTTAGGGTTATGGTTAGGGTAAGGGTAAGGGTGAGTGTTAGGGTTAGGGTTAGGTTTAGGGTAAGGGTAAGGTTTAGGATTAAGGTTAGGGTTAGGGTTAGGTTTAGGGTTTGGGTTAGGGTTAAGTTTAAGTTTAGTGTTACTGTATGCGTAAGGGTTAGGGTTAGGGTTAGGGTTAGGTTTAGGGTTAGAGTTAGGGTTGGGGTTAGGGTAAGGATAAGGGTTAGGGTTAGGGTTAGGGTTAGGTTTAGGGTAAGGGTTAGGGTTAAGGTTAGGGTTAGGGTTAGGGTTAGGGTTAGGGTAAGGGGAAGGGTTAGGGTTAGGTTTAGGGTTAGGGTTAGGGTAAGGGTTAGGGTTGGTTAGGGTAAGGGTTTGGGTTAGGGTTAGGATTAGTTTAAAGATTAGGGTTAGGGTTAGGGTTAGAGTGAGATTTAGGTTTGGTTAAGGGTAAGGGTTATGGTTAGGTTATGGTTAGGTTTAGGTTAATGTTTAGGGTTAGGGTTAGAGTTATTGTTAGGGTTAGGGAAAGGGTTATGGTTAGGATTAGGGTTAGGGTTAGGGTAAGTATTAGAGTTAGGGTTAGGGTTGGGGTTAGGGTCAGGATAAGGGTTAGGTTTAGGGTTAGGGTTAGGGTAAGTTTAAGTGTTAGGTTTAGGGTTAGGGTTAGGGTTAGGGTAAGTGTTAGGGTAAGGGTTAGGGTTAGGGTTAGGGTAAGGGTAAGGGTTAGGGTTAGGGTTAGTGTTAGGGTAAGGGTTCTGGTTAGGGTAAGGGTAAGGGTAAGGGTTAGGGTTAGGGTTAGGGTTAGGGTTAAGGTTAGGTTTAGGGTTAGGGTAAGGGTAAGGGTATGGGTAAGAGTTAGGGTTAGGGTTAGGGTAATGGTTAGATTTAGGGTTAGGGTAAGGGTAAGGTTTAGGGTTATGGTTAGGGTTATGGTTAGGGTAAGGGTAAGGGTGAGTGTTAGGGTTAGGGTTAGGTTTAGGGTAAGGGTAAGGTTTAGGATTAAGGTTAGGGTTAGGGTTAGGTTTAGGGTTTGGGTTAGGGTTAGGTTTAAGTTTAGTGTTACGGTATGCGTAAGGGTTAGGGTTAGGGTTAGGGTTAGGTTTAGGGTTAGAGTTAGGGTAAGGGTTAGTGTAAGGATAAGGGTTAGGGTTAGGGTTAGGGTTAGGTTTAGGGTAAGGGTTAGGGTTAAGGTTAGGGTTAGGGTTAGGTTTAGGGTTAGGGTAAGGGTAAGGGTTAGGGTTAGGTTTAGGGTTAGGGTTAGGGTAAGTGTAAGGGTTCGGTTTAGGGTTATGGTTAGGGTTAGGGATTGGGTTAGGATTAGGGTTTGGGTAAGGATAAGGTTTATGGTTAGGGTTAGGTTTAGGATTAGGGTTAAGGTTATGGTTAGGGTGCGGGTAAGGGTAAGGTTTAGGGTTAGATTTAGGTTTAGGGTTAGGGTAAGTGTTAGGGTTAGGGTTAGGGTAAGGTTAGGGTTTGGGTTAGGGTTAGGGTTAGGGTTACGGTTAGGTTTAGGATTAGGGTAAGGGTAAGTGTTAGGTTTAGGCTTAGGGTTAGGGTTAGGTTTAGCGTTAGGATAAGCATAACGGTTAGGATTAGGGTTAGGGTTAAGGTAAGGGTAAGGTGTAGGGTTAGTGTTAGGGTAAGGGTTAGGGTTGGGGTTAGGGTTAGGGTTAGGGTAAGGGTAAGGGTTAGGGTTAGGATTAGGGTTATGGTAAGGGTTAGGGTTAGGGTTAGGGTAAGGTTTATGGTAGCGTTTAGGATAAGGGTAATTGTTAGTGTTAGGGTTAGGTTTAGGATAAGGGTAAGGATTAGGGTTAGCGTTAGGTTTAGGGTTAGTGTTAGGTTTAGGGTTAGGTTTAGGGTAAGGGCAAGGTTAGGGTTAGGGTTAGGTTTAGGGTTAAGGTTAGGGTTAGGATTAGGGTTAGGGTTAGGTTTAAGGTTAGGGTTAGGGTGAGGGTTAGGGTAAGGGTTAGGGTTAGGGTTAGGGTTAGAGTTAGGTTTACAGTTAGGGTTAGGAGATAGGAAAAGGGTTAGGGTTAGTGTAAGGGTTAGGGTTAGGGTTAGGTTTAGTTTAAGGGTTAGGGTTAGGGTCCGGGTAAGTGTAAGGGTTAGGGTTAGGATTAGGGTTATGGTAAGGGTTAGGGTTAGGGTTCGGGTAAGGGAAAGGGTTAGGGTTAGTTTAGGTTTAGGGTTAGGGTAATGGTTATGGTTAGGGTTAGGTTTAGGTTTAGGGTTAGGGATAGGGTAAGAGTAAGGTTTAGGGTTAGGGTAAGGGTTAGGTTTAGGGTTGGGGTTAAGTTTAGGTTTAGGGTTAGGGTACATTTAAAGAT
>JANJXV010000044.1:7302500-7355000 GCA_024803745.1 Megascapheus bottae
GATTCGGGTTAGGGTTAGGGTAAGGGTAAGGGTGATGTTAGGGTTAGGGTTAGGGTTAGGGTTAAGTTTAGGGTTAGGGTTAGGTGTAGGGTTAGGATTAGGGTTATGGTTAGGGTTAGGGTTAGGGTTAGGGTAAGTGTAAGGGTTAGGATTAGAGTTAGGGTTAGGGTTAGGGGTTACGGTTACGGTTAGGTTTAGGGGTGGGAAAGAGTTAGGATTAGGTTTAGGTTTAGATAAGTATAAGTGTTAGTGATAGGGTTAGGGTTAGGGTAAGGGTAAGGGTTAGGGTTAGGTTTAGGGTTAGGGTAAGGGTAAGGGTTAGGTTTAGGTTTAGGTTTAGGGTTAGGGTTAGGGTAAGGAAAAATGTTACAATTAAGGTTAGGGTTAGGGTTAGGGTTAGGGTTAAGGTTAGGGTGAGGGTAAGGGCAAGGGTTAGGGTTAGCGTTAGTGTTAGGTTTAGGGGAAGGGTTAGGGTTAGGGTTAGGTTTAGGTTTAGGTTTGGGGTTAAGGTTAGGGTTAGGGTTAGGGTAAGGGTAAGGTTTAGGTTAGGGTTAGGCTTAGGGTTAAGGTCAGGGTTAGGTTTAGGTTTATGGTTAGGATTAGGGTTAGGTTTAGGGTAAGTGTTAGGGTAAGGGTAATTTTAAGGGTTAGAGTTAGGTTTAGGTGTAGGGTAAGGGTTAGTTTTAGGGTTAGGGTAAGGGTAAGGTTTAGGGTTAGGTTTAGGGTTAAGGTTAGGGTAAGGGTAAGGGTAAGTATTAGAGTTAAGCTTAGGTTTAGGGTAAGGGTAAGGGTTAGGGTTAAGGTTAGGGTTAGGGTTAATGTTAGGTTTAGCGTTAGGGTAAGCTAAGGGTTAGGTTAGGGTTAGGGTTTGGGTAAGGATAAGTGTTAGGGTTAGGATTAGGGTTAGGGTTAGGTTAAGGGTTAGGGTTAGGGATAGAGTTAGCGTTAGGGTCAGGGTAAGGGTAAGTGTTAGGGTTAAGATTAGGTTTAGGGTTGGGGTTAAGGTTAGGGTTAGGGTTACGGTTACGGTTAGGGTTAGAGTTAGGGTAACCCTATGTGTTCGGGTTAGGGTTAGGGTCAGGGTTAGGTTTAGGGTTAGCGTTAGGGTAAGCGTAAGGGTTAGGGTTAGGATTAGGTTTAGGGTTAGGCTAAGGGTAAGGGTTATGGTTAGGGTTAGGGTAAGGATTAGGGTTAGGTTTAGGGTTAGTGTTAGAGGTTAGGGATAGGTTTAGGGTTAAGGTGAGGGTTAGGGTTTGGGTTAGGGTTAGGATAAGGGTAAGGGTTAGGGTTAGGGTTAGGATTAGGGTTAGTGTTAGGTTTAGGGTTAGGGTTAGGGTAAGGGCAAGGGTTAGGATTAGGGTTAGGGTTAAGGTTAGGGTTATGATTAGGGTTAGGGTTAAGGTTAGGGTTAGGGTTAGGGTTAAGGTTAGGGTAAGGGTTAGGGTTAGACTTAGGGTAAGGGTTAGGGTTAGGGTTAGGGTTAGGGTTAGGTTTAGAGTTAGGTATAGGTTTAGGGTTATGGGTTAGGCTTAGGGTTAGGGTTAGGGTAAGGATTAGGGTTAGGGTTAGGGTGAGGGTTAGGTTTAGGTTTAGAGTTAGGGTAAGGGTAAGGGTTAGAGTTAGGGTTAGGTTTAGGTTTAGTGTTAGCTTTAGGGTTAGGGTTAGGGTAAGGGCAAGGATTAGGGTTAGGGTTAGGGTTAAGGTTAGTGTTAGGGTTAGGGTTAGGGTTAAGGTTAGGGTTAGGGTTAGGGTTAGGTTTAGGTTAAGGGTGAGGGTTAGGTTTAGGGTAAGGGTTAGGGTTATGATTAGGTTTAGGGTTAGTTTAAGGGTTAGGGTTAGGTTTAGGGAAAGGGTAAGGTTTAGGGTTAGGGTAAGGGTTAGGGTTAGGTTTAGGGTTAGGGTTATGCTTAGGTTTAGGGTTAGGGTTAGGATTAGGGTTAGGTTTAGGGTTAGGGTTAGGCTTAGGGTAAGTGTTAGGGTTAGGGTTAGTGTTACGGTTAGGGTTAGGGTTAGGGTAAGGGTAAGGGTTAGGGTTAAAATTAGGGTTACGGTTAGGGTTAGGGCAAGGGTTAGGGTTAGGGTAAGGGTAAGGGTTAGGTTTGGGGTTAGGGATAGGTTTAGGGTTAGGGTAGGGTAAGGATAAATTTTAGAGTTAAGGTTAGGGTTAGGGTTAAGGTTAGGATTAGGGTTAGGTTTAGGGTTATGATTAGGGTTATGGTTATGGTAAGGGTTAGGGTTAGGGTTAGGCTTAGGCTTAGTGTCAGGTTAAGAGTAAGGTTTAAGCTTAGGGTTAATGTTAGGGTTAAGGTTGAGGTTAGGGTTAGGGTTAGGTTTAAATTTAGGGTTAGGATTAGGGTTAGGGTAAGGGTTAGGTTTAGGGTTAAGGTTAGGGTTAGGCTTAGTGTTAGAGTAAGGGTAAGGGTTAGGGTTAGGGTTAGGGTTAAGTTTGTGTTTAGGGTTAGGATTAAGGTTAATGTAAGGGTTAGGTTTAGGGTTAGGATAAGTGTTAGGGTTAGGGTTAGATTTAGAGTTAGGGTTAGGGTAATGGCAATGATTAGGGTTAGGGCTAAGGTTAGGGTTAGGATTAGGGTTAGTGTTAGGGTTAGGGTAAGTGTAGTTGTTAGGGTTAGTGTTAGGGTTAGGGTTAAGGTTAGGGTTAGGGTTAGGGTTAGGGTAAGGGTTAGGGTTAGGTATTGGTTTAGGGTTAGGGTTAGGCTTAGGGTTAGGGTTAGGGTTAGGTTTAGGGTAGGGTTAGTTTAAGGGTTAGGGTTAGGTTTAGGTTTATGGTTAGGGTTAGGGTTAGGGTAAGGGTAGGGGTTAGGGTTAGGATTAGGGTTAGGGTTAGGATAATGGTTAGGGTTAGGGTTAGGGTTAGGTTTAGGGTTAGGAATAGGGTAAGGGTTAGGGTTAGAGTTAGGGTTAGGTTTAGGGTTGGGGTTAAGGTTAGGGTTAGGATTAGGGTTAGGTTTAGGATTAGGGTTAGGGTTAGGGTTAGGGTAAGGTTATGTGTTAGGGTTAGGGTTAGGGTTAGGGTAAGTGTTAGGGTTAGGTTTAGTGTTACGGTTAGGGCTAGGGTAAGGGTAAGGTTTAGGGTTAAGGTAATGGTCAGGGTTAGGGTTAGGGTAAGGGTAAGGGTTAGGGTTAGGTTTAGGGTTATGGTAAGGGTAAGGATTATGTTTAGGGTTAGGGTTAGGTTTACGGTTAGAGTTAGCATAAGGATAAATATTAGAGTTAAGGTTAGGGTGAGAGTAAGGGTAAGGATTAGGGTTAAGTTTAGAGTTAGAGTTAGGGTAAGGGTTACGGTTAGGGTTAGGGTAAGGGTTAGGGATAGGATTAGGGTTATGTTTAAGGTTGGGGTTAAGTTTCGGGTTAGGGTTAGGGTAAGGGTAAGGGTAATGTTAGGGTTAGGGTTAGGGTTAGGGTTAAGGTTAGGGTTAGGTTTAGGTTTAGGGTTAGGATTAGGGTTATGGTTATGGTTATGGTTAGGGTTAGTGTTAGGGTAAGGGTAAGGGTTAGGATTAGAGTTAGGGTTAGGGTTATGGGTTATGGTTCGGGTTAGGTTTAGGGTTAGGGAAAGAGTTAGGATTAGGGTTAGGGTTAGGTAAGGGTAAGTGTTAGTGTTAGGGTTAGGGTTAGGGTAAGGGTAAGGGTTAGGGTTAGGTTTAGGGTTAGGGTAAGGGTAAGGGTTAGGTTTTTGTTTAGGGTTAGGTTTAGGGTTAGGATTAGGGTAAGGAAAAATGTTACAATTAAGGTTAGGGTTAGGGTTAGGGTTAGGGTTAATGTTAGGGTGAGGGTAAAGTTAAGGGTTAGGGTTAGGGTTAGGAATAGGGTTAGGGTAAGGGTTAGGGTTAGGGTTAGGGTTAGGTTTAGGTTTGGGGTTAAGGTTAGGGTTAGGGTTAGGGTAAGGGTAAGGGTTAGGTTAGGGTTAGGCTTAGGGTTAAGGTCAGGGTTAGGGTTAGGTTTAAGGTTAGGATTATGGTTAGGGTTAGGGGAAGGGTTAGGGTTAGGGTTAGGGTTAGGTTTAGGGTTAGGGTAAGGGTAAGGGTAAGGGTAATTGTAAGGGTTAGTGTTAGGGTTAGGGGTAGGGTAAGGGTTAGTTTTAGGGTTAGGCTAAGGGTAAGGTTTAGGGTTAGGGTTAGGGTTAAGTTTAGGGTAAGGGTAAGGGTAAGTGTTAGGGTTAAGTTTAGGTTTAGGGTAAGAGTTAGGTTTAGGGTTAAGGTTAGGGTTAGGGTTAGGTTTAGGGTTAGGGTTAGGGTTAATGTTACCTTTAGCGTTGGGGTAAGCGTAAGGGATAGGTTAGGGTTAGGGTTAGGTTTAGGGTTAGAGTTAGCTTTAGGCTTACGGTAAGGATAAGGGTTAGGGTTAGGGTTAGGGTTAGGTTTAAGGTTAAGGTTAGGGTTAGGGTTAGGGTTAGGGTTAGGGTAAGGGTAATGTTTAGGGTTAGGTTTAGGGTTAGGATTAGGGTAAGGGTTAGGGTTCGTGTTTGGGTAAGGATAAGTGTTAGGGTTAGGGTTAGGGTTAGGTTAAGGGTTTGGGTTAAGGGTAGAGTTAGGGTTAGGGTTAGGGTAAGTGTTAGGGTTAGGATTAGGTTTAGGGTTGGGGTTAAGGTTAGAGTTAGGGTTAAGTTTAGGGTTAGGGTAAGGGTTAGGTTTAGGGTAAGGGTTAGGGTTAGGTTTTGGTTTAGGGTTAGGGGTTAGGCTTAGGGTTAGGGTTAGGTTTAGGGTTAGGTTTAGGGCAGGGTTAGTTTAAGGGTTAGGTTTAGGTTTAGGGTTAGGGTTAGGGTTAGGGTAAGGGTAAGGGTTAGGTTTAGGGCTAGGGATAGGGTAAGGGTAAGGGTTAGATTTAGGGTTAGGTTTAGGGTTGGGTTAAGGTTAGGTTTAGGGTTAGGATACATTTAAGGATTAGTGTTAGGGTTAGGGTTTGGGATAGGGTTAGGGTAAGGGTTAGGGTTAGGGTTAGGGTTAGGTTTAGGTTTGGGGTTAAGGTTAGGGTTAGGGTTATGGTAAGGGTAAGGGTTAGGTTAGGGTTAGGCTTAGGGTTAAGGTCAGGGTTAGGGTTAGGTTTAAGGTTAGGATTAGGGATAGGGTTAGGGGAAGGGTTAGGGTTAGGGTTAGGGTTAGGGTTAGGTTTAGGGTTAGGGTAAGGGTAATTGTAAGGGTTAGAGTTAGGGTTAGGGGTAGGGTAAGGGTTAGTTTTAGGGTTAGGATAAGGGTAAGTTTTAGGGTTAGGTTTAGGATTAAGTTTAGGGTAAGGGTAAGGGTAAGTGTTAGGGTTAAAGTTAGGTTTAGGGTAAGAATAAGGTTTAGGGTTAAGGTTACGGTTAGGGTTAGGTTTAGGGTTAGGGTTAGGGTTAATGTTACGTTTAGCGTTAGGGTAGGCGTAAGGGTTAGGTTAGGGTTAGGGTTAGGTTTAGGGTTAGAGTTAGCGTTAGGGTTACGGTAAGGATAAGGGTTAGGGTTAGGGTTAGGGTTAGGGTAAGGGTAAGGGTTGGGGTTAGGATTAGGGTTAGGGTTAGGGTAATGGTTAGGGTTAGGGTTAGGGTTAGGTTTAGGGTTAGGGATAGGGTAAGGGTAAGGGTTAGAGTTAGGGTTAGGTTTAGGGTTGGGGTTAAGGTTAGGTTTAGGGTTAGGATACCTTTAAGGATTAGGGTTAGGGTTAGGGTTAGGGATAGGGTTAGGGTAAGGGTTAGGGTTAGGGTTAGGGTTAGGTTTAGGTTTGGGGTTAAGGTTAGGGTTAGGGTTAGGGTAAGGGTAAGGGTTAGGTTAGGGTTAGGCTTAGGGTTAAGGTCAGGGTTAGGGTTAGGTTTAAGGTTAGGATTAGGGTTAGGGTTAGGGGAAGGGTTAGGGTTAGGGTTAGGGTAGGGTTAGGTTTAGGGTTAGGGTAAGGGTAAGTGTAAGGGTAATTGTAAGGGTTAGAGTTAGGGTTAGGGGTAGGGTAAGGGTTAGTTTTAGGGTTAGGCTAAGGGTAAGGTTTAGGGTTAGGGTTAGGATTAAGTTTAGGGTAAGGGTAAGGGTAAGTGTTAGGGTTAAGGTTAGGTTTAGGGTAAGAGTAAGGTTTAGGGTTAAGGTTAGGGTTAGGGTTAGGTTTAGGGTAAGGGTTAGGGTTAATGTTACGTTTAGCGTTAGAGTAAGCGTAAGGGTTAGGTTAGGGTTAGGGTTAGGTTTAGGGTTAGAGTTAGCGTTAGGGTTACTGTAAGGATAAGGGTTAGGGTTAGGGTTAGGGTTAGGTTTAAGGTTAAGGTTAGGATTAGGGTTAGGGTTAGGGTTAGGGTTCGGGTTTGGGTAAGGATAAGTGTTAGGGTTAGGGTTAGGGTTAGGTTAAGGGTTAGGGTTAGGGTTAGGGTAAGGGTAAGTGTTAGGGTTAGGATTAGGTTTAGGTTTGGGGTTAAGGTTAGGGTTAGGGTTAGGGTTAGTGTTAGGGTTAGGGTAAGTGTAATTGTTAGGGTTAGTGTGATGGTTAGGGTTAAGGTTATGGGTAGGGTTAGGGTTAGGGTTAGGGTAAGGGTTAGGGTTAGGTTTTGGTTTGGGGTTAGGGGTTAGGCTTAGGGTTAGGGTTAGGTTTAGGGTTAGGTTTAGGGTAGGGTTAGTTTAAGGGTTAGGGTTAGGTTTAGGGTAGGGTTAGTTTAAGGATTAGGGTTAGGGTTAGGGTTATGCTTAGGGTTAAGGTTAGGGTTAGGATTAGGGTTAGGTTTAGGTTTAGGGTTAGGGTTAGGGTTAGGGTAAGGTTATGTGTTAGGGTTAGGGTTAGGGTTAGGGGAAGTGTTAGGGTTAGGCTTAGTGTTATGGTTAGGGTTAGGGTAATGGTAAGATTTAGGGTTAAAGTAATGGTCAGGGTTAGGGTTAGGGTTAGGGTAAGGGTTAGGGTTAGGTTTAGGGTTATGGTAAGGGTAAGGTTTAGGTTTAGGGTTAGGGTTAGGTTTACGGTTAGAGTTAGCATAAGGATAAATATAAGAGTTAAGGATAGGGTGAGGGTAAGGGTAAGGGTTAGGGTTAAGATTAGGGTTAGAGTTAGGGTAAGGGTTAGGGTTATTGTAAGGGTTAGGGTTAGGGTTAGGGTTAGGGTTAGGGTTAGGGTAAGTGTAATTGTTAGGGTTAGTGTGATGGTTAGGGTTAAGGTTATGGGTAGGGTTAGGGTTAGGGTTAGGGTAAGGGTTAGGGTTAGGTTTTGGTTTGGGGTTAGGGGTTAGGCTTAGGGTTAGGGTTAGGTTTAGGGTTAGGTTTAGGGTAGGGTTAGTTTAAGGGTTAGGGTTAGGTTTAGGGTAGGGTTAGTTTAAGGATTAGGGTTAGGGTTAGGGTTATGCTTAGGGTTAAGGTTAGGGTTAGGATTAGGGTTAGGTTTAGGTTTAGGGTTAGGGTTAGGGTTAGGGTAAGGTTATGTGTTAGGGTTAGGGTTAGGGTTAGGGGAAGTGTTAGGGTTAGGCTTAGTGTTACGGTTAGGGTTAGGGTAATGGTAAGATTTTGGGTTAAAGTAATGGTCAGGGTTAGGGTTAGGGTTAGGGTAAGGGTTAGGGTTAGGTTTAGGGTTATGGTAAGGGTAAGGTTTAGGTTTAGGGTTAGGGTTAGGTTTACGGTTAGAGGTAGCATAAGGATAAATATAAGAGTTAAGGATAGGGTGAGGGTAAGGGTAAGGGTTAGGGTTAAGATTAGGGTTAGAGTTAGGGTAAGGGTTAGGGTTATTGTAAGGGTTAGGGTTAGGGTTAGGGTTAGGTTTAAGGTTGGGTTTAAGGTTCGGGTTAGGGTTAGGGTAAGGGTAAGGGTTATGTTAGGGTTAGGGTTAAAGTTAGGGTTAGGGTTAGGTTTAGGGTTAGGATTAGGGTTACGGTTATGGTTAGGGTTAGGGTTAGGGTAAGGGTAAGGGTTAGGATTAGAGTTATTGTTAGGGTTAGGGGTTAAGGTTCGGGTTAGGTTTAGGGTTAGGGAAAGAGTTAGGATTAGGGTTAGGGTTAGGTAAGGGTAAGTGTTAGTGTTAGGGTTAGGGTTAGGGTAAGGGTAAGGGTTAGGGTTAGGTTTAGGGTTAGGGTAAGGGTAAGAGATAGGTTTAGGTTTAGGGTTAGGTTTAGGGTTAGGGTTAGGGTAAGGAAAAATGTTACAATTAAGGTTAGGGTTAGGGTTAGGTTTAATGTTAGGGTGAGTGTAAGGGTAATGGTTAGTGTTAGGGTTAGGGATAGGATTAGGGTAAGGGATAGGGTTAGGATTAGGGTTAGGTTTAGGTTTGGGGTTAAGGTTAGGGTTAGGGTTAGGGTAAGGGTAAGGGTTAGGTTAGGGTTAGGCTTAGGGTTAAGGTCAGGGTTAGGGTTAGGTTTAAGGTTAGGATTAGGGTTAGGGTTAGGGGAAGGGTTAGGGTTAGGATTAGGGTTAGGGTTAGGTTTAGGGTTAGGGTAAGGGTAAGGGTAAGGATAATTGTAAGGGTTAGAGTTAGGGTTAGGGGTAGGGTAAGGGTTAGTTTTAGGGTTAGGCTAAGGGTAAGGTTTAGGGTTAGGGTTAGGGTTAAGTTTAGGTTAAGGGTAAGGGGAAGTGTTAGGGTTAAGGTTAGGTTTACGGTAAGAGTAAGGGTTAGGGTTAAGGTTAGGGTTAGGGTTAGGTTTAGGGTTAGGGTTAGGGTTAATGTTACGTTTAGCGTTAGGGTAAGCGTAAGGGATAGGTTAGGGTTAGGGTTAGGTTTAGGGTTAGGTTTAAGGTTAAGGTTAGGGTTAGGGTTAGGGTGAGGTTTAGGGTAAGGGTAATGGTTAGGGTTAGGTTTAGGGTTAGGGTTAGGGTAAGGGTTAGGGTTCGGGTTTGGGTAAGGATAAGTGTTAGGGTTAGGGTTAGGGTTAGGGTTAGGTTAAGGGTTAGGGTTAAGGGTAGAGTTAGGGTTAGGGTTAGGGTAAGGGTAAGTGTTAGGGTTAGGATTAGGTTTAGGGTTGGGGTTAAGGTTAGAGTTAGGGTTAGGGTTAGTGTTAGGGTTAGGGTAAGTGTAATTGTTAGGGTTAGTGTTAGGGTTAGGGTTAAGGTTAGGGTTAGGGTAAAGGTTAGGTTTAGGGTAAGGGTTAGGGTTAGGTTTTGGTTTAGGGTTAGGGGTTAGGCTTAGGGTTAGGGTTAGGGTTAGGGTTAGGTTTAGGTTAGGGTTAGTTTAAGGGTTAGGGTTAGGTTTAGGTTTAGGGTTAGGGTTAGGGTAAGGGTAAGGGTTAGGGTTAGGATTAGGTTTAGGGTTAGGGTAATGGTTAGGGTTAGGGTTAGGGTTAGGTTTAGGGTTAGGGATAGGGTAAGGGTAAGGGTTAGAGTTAGGGTTAGGTTTAGGGTTGGGGTTAAGGTTAGGTTTAGGGTTAGGATACATTTAAGGATTAGTGTTAGGGTTAGGGTTAGGGATAGGGTTAGGTTAAGGGTTAGGGTTAGGGTTAGGGTTAGGTTTAGGTTTGGGGTTAAGGTTAGGGTTAGGGTTAGGGTAAGGGTAAGGGTTAGGTTAGGGTTAGGCTTAGGGTTAAGGTCAGGGTTAGGGTTAGGTTTAAGGTTAGGATTAGGGATAGGGTTAGGGGAAGGGTTAGGGTTAGGGTTAGGGTTAGGGTTAGGTTTAGGGTTAGGGTAAGGGTAATTGTAAGGGTTAGAGTTAGGGTTAGGGGTAGGGTAAGGGTTAGTTTTAGGTTTAGGATAAGGGTAAGGTTTAGGGTTAGGGTTAGGATTAAGTTTAGGGTAAGGGTAAGGGTAAGTGTTAGGGTTAAGGTTAGGTTTAGGGTAAGAGTAAGGTTTAGGGTTAAGGTTACGGTTAGGGTTAGGTTTAGGGTTAGGGTTAGGGTTAATGTTACGTTTAGCGTTAGGGTAAGCGTAAGGGTTAGGTTAGGGTTAGGGTTAGGTTTAGGGTTAGGGTTAGTGTTAGGGTTACGGTAAGGATAAGGGTTAGGGTTAGGGTTAGGGTTAGGGTAAGGGTAAGGGTTAGGGTTAGGATTAGGGTTAGGGTTAGGGTAATGGTTAGGGTTAGGTTTAGGGTTAGGGATAGGGTAAGGGTAAGGGTTAGAGTTAGGGTTAGGTTTAGGGTTGGGGTTAAGGTTAGGTTTAGGGTTAGGATACCTTTAAGGATTAGGGTTAGGGTTAGGCTTAGGGATAGGGTTAGGTTAAGGGTTAGTGTTAGGGTTAGGGTTAGGTTTAGGTTTGGGGTTAAGGTTAGGGTTAGGGTTAGGTTAAAGGTTAGGATTAGGGTTAGGGTTAGGGGAAGGGTTAGGATTAGGATTAGGGTTAGGGTTAGGTTTAGGGTTAGGGTAAGGATAAGGGTAAGGGTAATTGTAAGGGTTAGAGTTAGGGTTAGGGGTAGGGTTAGGGTTAGGTTTAGGGTAGGGTTAGTTTAAGGGTTAGGGTTAGGTTTAGGGTAGGGTTAGTTTAAGGATTAGGGTTAGGGTTAGGGTTATGCTTGGTGTTAAGGTTAGGGTTAGGATTAGGGTTAGGTTTAGGTTTAGGTTTAGGGTTAGGGTTAGGGTAAGGTTATGAGTTAGGGTTAGGGTTAGGGTTAGGGGAAGTGTTAGGGTTAGGGTTATTGTTACGGTTAGGGTTAGGGTAATGTTAAGATTTAGGGTTAAAGTAATGGTCAGGGTTAGGGTTAGGGTTAGGGTTAGGGTAAGGGTTAGGGTTAGGTTTAGGGTTATGGTAAGGGTAAGGTTTAGGTTTAGGGTTAGGTTTAGGTTTACGGTTAGAGTTAGCATAAGGATAAATATTAGAGTTAAGGTTAGGGTGAGGGTAAGGGTAAGTGTTAGGGTTAAGATTAGAGTTAGAGTTAGGGTAAGGGTTAGGGTTATTGTAAGGGTTAGGGTTAGGGTTAGGGTTAGTTTTAAGGTTGGGTTTAAGGTTCGTTTTAGGGTTAGGGTAAGGGTAAGTGTTATGTTAGGGTTAGGGTTAGGGTTAGGGTTAAAGTTAGGGTTAGGGTTAGGTTTAGGGTTAGGATTAGGGTTAGGGTTAGGGTTAGGGTTAGGGTTAGGGTAAGGGTAAGGGTTAGGATTAGAGTTATGGTTAGGGTTAGGGGTTAAGGTTCGGGTTAGGTTTAGGGTTAGGGAAAGAGTTAGGATTAGGGTTAGGGTTAGGTAAGGGTAAGTGTTAGTGTTAGGGTTAGGGTTAGGGTAAGGGTAAGGGTTAGGGTTAGGTTTAGGGTTAGGGTAAGGGTAAGAGTTAGGTTTAGGTTTAGGGTTAGGTTTAGGGTTAGGGTTAGGGTAAGGAAAAATGTTACAATTAAGGTTAGGGTTAGGGTTAGGGTTAGTGTTAGGGTGAGGGTAAGGGTAAGGGTTAGTGTTAGGGTTAGGGATAGGGTTAGGGTAAGGGATAGGGTTAGGCTTAGGGTTAGGTTTAGGTTTGGGGTTAAGGTTAGGGTTAGGGTTAGGGTAAGGGTAAGGGTTAGGTTAGGGTTAGGCTTAGGGTTAAGGTCAGGGTTAGGGTTAGGTTTAAGCTTAGGATTAGGGTTAGGGTTAGGGGAAGGGTTAGGGTTAGGATTAGGGTTAGGGTTAGGTTTAGGGTTAGGGTAAGGGTAAGGGTAAGGATAATTGTAAGGGTTAGATTTAGGGTTAGGGGTAGGGTAAGGGTTAGTTTTAGGGTTAGGCTAAGGGTAAGGTTTAGGTTTAGGGTTAGGGTTAAGTTTAGGTTAAGGGTAAGGGTAAGTGTTAGGGTTAAGGTTAGGTTTAGGGTAAGAGTAAGCGTTAGGGTTAAGGTTAGGGTTAGGGTTAGGTTTAGGGTTAGGGTTAGGGTTAATGTTACGTTTAGCGTTGGGGTAAGCGTAAGGGATAGGTTAGGGTTAGGGTTAGGTTTAGGGTTAGAGTTAGCGTTAGGGTTACGATAAGGATAAGGGTTAGGGTTAGGGTTAGGTTTAAGGTTAAGGTTAGGGTTAGGGTTAGGGTTAGGGTAAGGGTAATGGTTAGGGTTAGGGTTAGGGTTAGGGTTAGGGTAAGGGTTAGGGTTCGGTTTTGGGTAAGGATAAGTGTTAGGGTTAGGGTTAGGGTTAGGGTTAGGTTAAGGGTTAGGGTTAAGGGTAGAGTTAGGGTTAGGGTTAGGGTAAGGGTAAGTGTTAGGGTTAGGATTAGGTTTAGGGTTGGGGTTAAGGTTAGAGTTAGGGTTAGGGTTAGTGTTAGGGTTAGGGTAAGTGTAATTGTTAGGGTTAGTGTTAGGGTTAGGGTTAAGGTTAGGGTTAGGGTAAGGGTTAGGTTTAGGGTAAGGGTTAGGGTTAGGTTTTGGTTTAGGGTTAGGGGTTAGGATTAGGGTTAGGGTTAGGGTTAGGGTTAGGTTTAGGGTAGGGTTAGTTTAAGGGTTAGGGTTAGGTTTAGGTTTAGGTTTAGGGTTAGGGTTAGGGTAAGGGTAAGGGTTAGGGTTAGGACTAGGGTTAGGGTTAGGGTAATGGTTAGGGTTAGGGTTAGGGTTAGGTTTAGGTTTAGGGATAGGGTAAGGGTAAGGGTTAGAGTTAGGGTTAGGTTTAGGGTTGGGGTTAAGGTTAGGTTTAGGGTTAGGATACATTTAAGGATTAGTGTTAGGGTTAGGGTTAGGGATAGGGTTAGGGTAAGGGTTAGGGTTAGGGTTAGGTTTAGGTTTAGGTTTGGGCTTAAGGTTAGGGTTAGGGTTAGGGTAAGGGTAAGGGTTAGGTTAGGGTTAGGCTTAGGGTTAAGGTCAGGGTTAGGGTTAGGTTTAAGGTTAGGATTAGGGATAGGGTTAGGGGAAGGGTTAGGGTTAGGGTTAGGGTTAGAGTTAGGTTTAGGGTTAGGGTAAGGGTAATTGTAAAGGTTAGAGTTAGGGTTAGGGGTAGGGTAAGGGTTAGATTTAGGGTTAGCTAAGGGTAAGGTTTAGGGTTAGGGTTAGGATTAAGTTTAGGGTAAGGGTAAGGGTAAGTGTTAGGGTTAAGGTTAGGTTTAGGGTAAGAGTAAGGTTTAGGGTTAAGGTTAGGGTTAGGGTTAGGTTTAGGGTAAGGGTTAGGGTTAATGTTACTTTTAGCGTTAGGGTAAGCGTAAGGGTTAGGTTAGGGTTAGGGTTAGGTTTAGGGTTAGAGTTAGCATTAGGGTTACTGTAAGGATAAGGGTTAGGGTTAGGGTTAGGGTTAAGTTTAAGGTTAAGGTTAGGGTTAGGGTTAGGGTTAGGGTTCGGGTTTGGGTAAGGATAAGTGTTAGGGTTAGCGTTAGGGTTAGGGTTAGGTTAAGGGTTAGGGTAAGGGTCAGAGTTAGGGTTAGGGTTAGGGTAAGGGTAAGTGTTTGGGTTAGGATTAGGTTTAGGGTTGAGGTTAAGGTTAGGGTTAGGGTTAGGGTTAGTGTTAGGGTTCGGGTAAGTGTAATTGTTAGGGTTAGTGTTAGGGTTAGGGTTAAGGTTAGGGTTAGGGTTAGGGTTAGGGTTAGTGTAAGGGTTAGGGTTAGGTTTTGGTTTAGGGTTAGGGGTTAGGCTTAGGGTTAGGGTTAGGGTTAGGGTTAGGTTTAGGGTAGGGTGAGTTTAAGGGTTAGGGTTAGGTTTAGGGTAGGGTTAGTTTAAGGATTAGGGTTAGGGTTAGGGTTATGCTTGGGGTTAAGGTTAGGGTTAGGATTAGGGTTAGGTTTAGGTTTAGGGTTAGGGTTAGGGTTAGGGTAAGGTTATGTGTTAGGGTTAGGGTTAGGGTTAGGGGAAGTGTTAGGGCTAGGGTTAGTGTTACGCTTAGGGTTAGGGTAATGGTAAGATTTAGGGTTAAAGTAATGGTCAGAGTTAGGGTTAGGGTTAGGGTTAGGGTAAGGGTTAGGGTTAGGTTTAGGGTTATGGTAAGGGTAAGGTTTAGGTTTAGGGTTAGGGTTAGGTTTACGGTTAGAGTTAGTATAAGGATAAATATTAGAGTTAAGGTTAGGGTGAGGGTAAGGGTAAGGGTTAGGGTTAAGATTAGGGTTAGAGTTAGGGTAAGGGTTAGGGTTATTGTAAGGGTTAGGGTTAGGGTTAGGGTTAGGTTTAAGGTTGGGTTTAAGGTTCGGGTTAGGGTTAGGGTAAGGGTAAGGTTTATGTTAGGGTTAGGGTTAGGGTTAGGGTTAAAATTAGGGTTAGGGTTAGGTTTAGGGTTAGGATTAGGGTTATGGTTAGGGTTAGGGTTAGGGTTAGGGTTAGGAAAAGGGTAAGGGTTAGGATTAGAGTTATGGTTAGGGTTAGGGGTTAAGGTTCGGGTTAGGTTTAGGGTTAGCGAAAGAGTTAGGATTAGGTTTAGGGTTAGGTAAGGGTAAGTGTTAGTGTTAGGGTTAGGGTTAGGGTAAGGGTAAGGGTTAGGGTTAGGTTTAGGGTTAGGGTAAGGGTAAGAGTTAGGTTTAGGTTTAGGGTTAGGTTTAGGGTTAGGGTTAGGGTAAGGAAAAATGTTACAATTAAGGTTAGGGTTAGGTTTAGGGTTAATGTTAGGGTGAGGGTAAGGGTAAGGGTTTGTGTTAGGGTTAGGGATAGGGTTAGGGTAAGGGATAGGGTTAGGGTTAGGGTTAGGTTTAGGTTTGGGGTTAAGGTTAGGGTTAGGGTTAGGGTTAGGGTTAGCGTTAGGGTAAGCGTAAGGGTTAGTGTTAGGGTTAGGGTTAAGGTAAGGGTAAGGTTTAGGGTTAGGGTTCGGCTTAGGTTTAGGGTTAGGGTTAGGGTTAGGGTAAGGGTAAGTGTTAGGGTTAGGGTTAGGTTTAGGGTTAGGGTAAGGGTAAGGGTTAGGGTTAGGGTTAGGGTAAGGGTTAGGGTTAGGGTTAGGGTTAGGGTAGGGTTTAGGGTAAGGGTAAGTGTTAGTGTTAGGGTTAGGTTTAGGATAAGGGTAAGGATTAGGGTTAGGTTTAGGGTTAGGGTTAGAGGTTAGGGTTAGGGTTAGGGTTAAGGTGAGGGTTAGGTTTTGTTTTTGGGTTAGGATAAGGGTAAGGGTTAGGGTTATGGTTAGGGTTACAGGTTAGGTTTAGTGTTAGGGTTAGGGTTAGGTTTAGCGTTAGGGTTAGGGTTAGGTTTAGGGTTGGGTAAGGGTTGGGGTTAGGGTTAGGGTTAGGGTAAAGGTTAGGATTAGGGTTAGGGTAGGGTTTAGGGTAAGCGTACATGTTAGTGTTAGGGTTAGGTTTAGGATAAGGGTAAGGATTAGGGTTAGGTTTTGGTTTAAGGTTAGGCTTAGGGTTAGGGTTAGGGTTAGGGTTAGGGTAGGGTTAGTTTAGGGTTAGGGTTAGGGTTAGGGTTAGGTTTAGGTTTAGGTTTAGGGTTAGGGTAAGTGTAAGGGTTAGGGTTACAATTAGGGTTAGGGTTAGGGTTAGGGTTAGGTTTAGGGTTAGGGTTAGCGTAAGGATAAATATTAGAGTTAAGGTTAGGGTGAGGGTAAGGTTAAGGGTTATGGTTAAGATTAGGGTTAGGGTAAGGGTTAGGTTTAGGGTTAGGGTAAGGGTTAGGGTTAGGGTTAGGGTTAGGTTTAAGGTTGGGGTTAAGGTTCGGGTTAGGGTTAGGGTAAGGGTAAGGGTTAGGTTACGGTTAGGGTTAGGGTTAGGGTTAAGGTTAGGGTTAGGTTTAGGATTAGGGTTATGGTTAGGGTTAGGGTTAGGGTTAGTGTTAGGGTTAGGGTAAGTGTAATTGTTAGGGTTAGTGTTAGGGTTAGGGTTAAGGTTAGGGTTAGGGTTAGGGTTAGGGTTAGGGTAAGGGTTAGGGTTAGGTTTTGGTTTAGGGTTAGGGGTTAGGCTTAGGGTTAGGGTTAGGGTTAGGGTTAGGTTAAGTGTAGGGTTAGTTTAAGGGTTAGGGTTAGGTTTAGGGTAGGGTTAGTTTAAGGATTAGGGTTAGGGTTAGGGTTATGCTTAGGGTTAAGGTTAGGGTTAGGATTAGGGTTAGGTTTAGGTTTAGGGTTAGGGTTAGGGTTAGGGTAAGGTTATGTGTTAGGGTTAGGGTTAGGGTTAGGGGAAGTGTTAGGGTTAGGGTTAGTGTTACGGTTAGGGTTAGGGTAATGGTAAGATTTAGGGTTAAAGTAATGGTCAGGGGTAGGGTTAGGGTTAGGGTTAGGGTAAGGGTTAGGTTTAGGTTTAGGGTTATGGTAAGGGTAAGGTTTAGGTTTAGGGTTAGGGTTAGGTTTACGGTTAGAGTTAGCATAAGGATAAATATTAGAGTTAAGGTTAGGTTGAGGGTAAGGGTAATGGTTAGTGTTAAGATTAGGGTTAGAGTTAGGGTAAGGGTTAGGGTTATTGTAAGGGTTAGGGTTAGGGTTAGGGTTAGGTTTAAGGTTGGGTTTAAGGTTCGGGTTAGGGTTAGGGTAAGGGTAAGGGTTATGTTAGGGTTAGGGTTAGGATTAGGGTTATGGTTAGGGTTAGGGTTAGGGTTAGGGTTAGGGTTAGGATAAGGGTAAGGGTTAGGATTAGAGTTATGGTTAGGGTTAGGGGTTAAGGTTCGGGTTAGGTTTAGGGTTAGGGAAAGAGTTAGGATTAGGGTTAGGGTTAGGTAAGGGTAAGTGTTAGTGTTAGGGTTAGGGTTAGGGTAAGGGTAAGGGTTAGGGTTAGGTTTAGGGTTAGGATAAGGGTAAGAGTTAGGTTTAGGTTTAGGGTTAGGTTTAGGGTTAGGGTTAGGGTAAGGAAAAATGTTACAATTAAGGTTAAGGTTAGGGTTAGGGTTAATGTTAGGGTGAGGGTAAGGGTAAGGGTTAGTGTTAGGGTTAGGGATAGGGTTAGGGTAAGGGATAGGGTTAGGGTTAGGGTTAGGTTTAGGTTTGGGGTTAAGGTTAGGGTTAGGGTTAGGGTTAGGGTTAGTGTTAGGGTAAGCGTAAGGGTTAGTGTTAGGGTTAGGGTTAAGGTAAGGGTAAGGTTTAGGGTTAGGGTTCGGCTTAGGTTTAAGGTTAGGGTTAGGGTTAGGGTAAGGGTAAGTGTTAGGGTTAGGGTTAGGTTTAGGGTTAGGGTAAGGGTAAGGGTTAGGGTTAGGGTTAGGGTAAGGGTTAGGGTTAGGGTTAGGGTTAGGGTAAGAGTTAGGGTTAGGGTTAGGGATAGGTTTAGGTTTGGGGTTAAGGTTAGGGTTAGGGCTAGGGTAAGGTAAGGGTTAGGTTAGGGTTAGGGTTAGGGTTAAGGTCAGGGTTAGGGTTAGGTTTAATGTTAGGATTAGGGTTAGGTTTAGGGTAAAGGTTAGGGTTAGGGTTAGGGTAGGATTTAGGGTAAGCGTACATGTTAGTGTTAGGGTTAGGTTTAGGATAAGGGTAAGGATTAGGGTTAGGTTTTGGTTTAGGGTTAGGCTTAGGGTTAGGGTTAGGGTTAGGGTTAGGGTAGGGTTAGTTTAGGGTTAGGGTTAGGGTTAGGGTGAGGTTTAGGTTTAGGTTTAGGGTTAGGATAAGTGTAAGGGTTAGGGTTATAATTAGGGTTAGGGTTAGGGTTAGGGTTAGGTTTAGGGTTAGGGTTAGCGTAAGGATAAATATTAGAGTTAAGGTTAGGGTGAGGGTAAGGTTAAGGGTTATGGTTAAGATTAGGGTTAGGGTAAGGGTTAGGTTTAGGGTTAGGGTAAGGGTTAGGGTTAGGGTTAGGGTTAGGTTTAAGGTTGGGGTTAAGGTTCGGGTTAGGGTTAGGGTAAGGGTAAGGGTTAGGTTACGGTTAGGGTTAGGGTTAGGGTTAAGTTTAGGGTTAGGGTTAGGATTAGGGTTATGGTTAGGGTTAGGGTAAGGGTTAGGGTTAGGGTTAGGGGTTACGTTTATGCTTAGGTTTAGTGTTAGGTAAAGAGTTAGGATTAAGGTTAGGGTTAGGTAAGTGTAAGGGTTTGGGCTAGGGTTAGGGTTAAGATTAGGGTGAGGGTAAGGGTAAGGGTTAGGGTTAGGGTTAGGGTTAGGGTAAGGGTTAGGGTTAGGGTTAGGGATAGGTTTAGGTTTGGGGTTAAGGTTAGGGTTAGGGCTAGGGTAAGGGTAAGGGTTAGGTTAGGGTTAGGGTTAGGGTTAAGGTCAGGGTTAGGGTTAGGTTTAATGTTAGGATTAGGGTTAGGTTTAGGGTAAAGGTTAGGGTTAGGGTTAGGGTTAGGCTTAGTGTTAGCGTAAGGGTAAGGGTTAGGGTTAGGGTTAGGGTTAGGGTTAAGTTAGAGGTTAGGGTTAGGGTTAAGGTTAGGGTTTGTGTTAGGGTAGGTTAGGGTAAGGGTTAGGGTTAGGGTTAGGGTTAGTTTAAGGGTTAGGGTTAGGTGTTAGGGTTAGGGTTAGGGTTAGGGTTAGGGAAAGGGCTATGGTTAGGGTTAGGGTTAGGGTAAGGGTTAGGGTTAGGGTTAGCGTTAGGGTAAGTGTTAGTATTACGGTTAGGGTTAGGGTAAGGGTAAGGGTTAGGGTTAGGGTTAGGGTAAGGTTAAGTGTTAGGGTTAGGGTTAGGGTTAGGGTTAGTGTTAGGGTAAGGGTTAGGGTAAGGGTTAGCTTTAGAGTTAGGTTTAGGTTTGGGATTAAGTTTAGGGTTAGGGTTAGGGTTAGGGTAAGGGTAAGAGTTAGGTCAGGGTTAGGGTAATGGTTAGTGTTAGGGTTAGGGTAAAGGTAGGGTTTAGGGTTAGGGTTAGGGTTATGTTTAGGGTAAGGGTAAGGGCGAGTGTTAGGGTTAGGGTTAGGTATAGGGTAAGGGTAAGGGTTAGGATTAAGGTTAGGGTTAGGGTTAGGTTTAGGGTTTGTGTTAGGGTTAGGGTTAGGTTTAAGTTTAGCGTTACGGTATGGTATGCGTAAGGGTTAGGGTTAGGATTAGGGTTAGGTTTAGGGTTAGAGTTAGGGTTAGGGTTAGGGTAAGGATAAGGGTTAGGGTTAGGGTTAGGGTTAGGTTTAGGGTTTGTGTTAGGGTTAGGGTTAGGTTTAAGTTTAGCGTTACGGTATGGTATGCGTAAGGGTTAGGGTTAGGTTTAGGGTTAAGGTTAGGGTTAGGATTAGGGTTAGGGTTAGGTTTAAGGTTAAGGTTAGGGTTAGGGTTAGGTTAAGGATTAGGCTTAGAGTTAGGGTAATGGTTACGGTTAGGGTTAGGGTTAGGGATAGAGTTAGGTTTACGGTTAGGGTTAGGAGTTAGGACTAGGGTTAGGGTTAGTGTAAGGTTTAGGGTTAGGTATAGGTTTAGTTTAAGGGTTAGGGTTAGGGTTAGGGTATGGGTAAGGGTTAGGGTTAGGGTAAGAGTTAGGGTTAGGTTTAGGGTTAGGGTTAGGGTTCGTGTAAGGGTAAGGTTCAGGGTTAGGTTAGGGTTAGGGTTCGGGTAATGGTTAGGGTAGGGTTAGGGTTAGGTTTAGTGTTAGGGATAGGGTAAGGGTAAGGGTTATGGTTAGGGTTAGGGTTAGGTTTAGGGTTGGGCTTAAGGTTAGGTTAGGGTTAGGGTACGTTTAAGGATTAGGGTTGGATTATTGTTAGGGTTATGCTTCGAGTTAGGGTTAGGGTTAGGATTAGGGTTATGTTTAGGGTTAGGGTTAGGGTTAGGGTTAGGGTTAGGTTTAGGGTAAGGTTATGTGTTGGGGTTAGAGTTACGTTTAGGCTTAGGGTTAGGGTTAGGGTAAGTGTTAGGGTTAGGGTTAGGGTTAGGGCTACGGTTAGTGTTAGGGTAAGGGTAAGGTTTAGGGTTAAATTTAGGCTCAGGATTAGGGTTAGGGTTAGGGTAAGGGTAAGGGTTAGGGTTAGGTTTAGGGTTATGGTTAGTTTTAGGGTTAGGGTTAGGGTAAGGATAAATGTTAGAGTTAAGGTTAGGATTAGGGTTAGGTTTAGGGTTATGATTAGCGTTATGGTTAGGGTAAGGGTTAGGGTTAGGGTTAGGGTTAGGTTTAAGGTTAGGGTTAGGCTTAGTGTTAGAGTAAGGGTAAGGGTTAGGGTTAGTGTTAGTGTTACGGTTAAGTTTGAGTTTAGAGTTAGGATTAGGGTTGGTGTAAGGGTTAGGGTTAGGGTTAGGGTAAGTGTTAGGGTTAGGGTTAGAGTTAGAGTTAGGGTTAGTGTAAGGGCAAGGATTAGGGTTAGGGTTAAGGTTAGGGTTAGGTTTAGGGTTACTGTTAGGGTTAGGGTAAGGGTAATTGTTAGGGTTAGTGTTAGGGTTAGGGTTAAGGTTAGGGTTAGGATTAGGGTTAGGGTTAGGGTAAGGGTTAGGGTTAGGTTAGGGTAAGGTTTAGGGTTATGGTTAGGGTTAGGTTTAAGGTTAGGGTTAGGGTTAGGGTAAGGGTAAGGGTTAGGGATAGGGTTAGGGTTAGTTTTAGGGTTAGGGTAAGTGTAAGGGTTAGGGTTAGGGTCAGGGTAAGGGTTAGGTTAGGGTTAGGGTTAGGTTTAAGGTTGGGGTTAAGTTTCGGGTTAGGGTTAGGGTAAGGGTAAGGGTTAGGTGAGTGTTAGGGTTAGGTTTAAGGTTAGAGTTAGGGTTAGGGTAAGGGTAAGGGTTAGGGTTAGGGTTAGGGTTAGTTTTAGGGTTAGGGTAAGTGTAAGGGTTAGGGTTAGGGTTAGGGTTAGGGTAAGGCTTAGGGTTAGGGTTAGGATTAGGGTTAGGTTAGGGTTTAGGGTAAGGGTAAATGTTAGTGTTAGGGTTAGGTTTAGGATAAGGGTAAGGATTAGGGTTAGGTTTTGGTTTAGGGTTAGGAGTTAGGCTTAGGGTTAGGGTTAGGGTTAGGGTAGGGTTAGTTTAAGGGTTAGGGTTAGGGTTAGGTCTAGGGTTAGGGTTAGGGTTAGGGTAAGGGTTAGGGTTAGGACTAGGATTAGGGTTAGGGTTAGGGTAATGGTTAGGGTTAGGTTTAGGGTTAGGTTTAGGATTAGGGATAGGGTAAGGGTAAGGGTTAGGGTTAGGGTTAGGTTTAGAGTTGGGGTTAAGGTTAGGTTTAGGGTTAGCGTACATGTAAGGATTAGGGTTAGGGTTAGGGTTACGGTTATGCTTAGGGTTGGGGTTAGGGTTAGGATTAGGGCTAGGTTTAGGGTTAGGGTTAGGGTTAGTGTAAGGTTATGTGTTAGGGTTAGGGTTAGGGTTAGGGTTAGGGTAAGTGTTAGGGTTAGGGTTAGTGTTACGGTTAGGGTTAGGGTAAGGGTAAAGTTTAGGGTTAAAGTTTTGGTCAGGGTTAGGGTTAGGGTTAGGGTTAGGGTAAGGGTAAGGGTTAGGTTTCGGTTTAGGGTTAGGTGTAGGGTTAGTTTTAGGGTAAGAAAAATGTTACAATTAAGGTTAGGGGTAGGGTTAGGGTTAAGGTTAAGGTTAGGGCGAGGGTAAAGGTAAGGGTTAGGGTTAGGGTTAGGGTTAGGGTTAGGGTAAGGGTTAGGGTTAGGGTTAGGGTTAGGGTTAGGTTTAGGTTTGGGGTTAAGCTTAGGGTTAGTGTTAGGGTAAGTGTAAGGGTTAGGTTAGGGTTAGGGTTAGCGTTAAAGTCAGGGTGAGGGTTAGGTTTAAGGTTAGGATTAGGGTTACGGTTAGGGTAAGGGTTAGGTTAGGGTTAGGGTTGGGTTAGTGTAAGGTTATGTGTTAGGGTTAAGGTTAGGGTAAGTTTTAGGGTTAGGGTTAGTGTTACGGTTAGGGTTAGGGTAAGGGTAAGATTTAGGGTTAGAGTTTTGGTCAGGGTTAGGGTTAGGGTTAGGGTTAGGGTAGGGTTAGGGTTAGGGTTAGGGTTAGGATTAGGTTAGGGTTAGGGTAAGGGTAAGGGTTAGGGTTATGGTTAGGGTAAGGGTAAGTGTAAGGGTTAGGGTTAGAGGTTAGGGTTAATGTTAGGGTTAGGTTAAGGGTTAGGGTTAGAGTTAGGGTTAGGGTTAGGATAAGGGTTAGGGTTAGGGTAAGGGTAAGTGTTAGGGTTAGGGTTAGGGTTAGGGTTTGGGTAAGGGTTATGGTTAGGGTTAGGGTTAGGTTTAGGGTTGGGGTAAGGTTAGGGTTTCCAAATTGGAAAGTGTTAGGGTTAGGGTTAGGGTTAGGGTAAGGGTTAGGGTAAGGGTAAGAGTAAGGGTTAAGGTTACGTGTTAGGGTTAATGTTAGGGTTAGGTTAAGGGTTAGGTTTAGAGTTAGGTTTAGCGTTAGGATAAGGGTTAGGGGTAGGGTAAGGGTAAGTGTTAGGGTTAGGCTTAGGGTTAGGGTAAGGGTTATGGTTAGGTTTAGGGTAAGGTTTACGGTGGGGGTTTTGTTTAGGGTTAGTAAAAGGGAAATGTTAGGGTTAAGGTTAGGGTTACGGTTAGGGTTAGGGTTAGGGTTAAGGTTGAGGTTAGGTTTAGCGTTAGGGTTAGGGTAAGGGTTATGGTTAGGTTTAGAATTAGGGTTAGGTTTAGCGTTACGGTTAGGGTTAGGGTTAGGGTTAGGGTTAGGGTGAGGGTATGGGTAAGGGTTAGGTTTAGGTTTAGGGTTAGGTTTAGGGTTAGGGTTAGGGTAAGGAAAAATGTTACAATTAATTTTAGGGTTAGGGTTAGGGTTAGGTTTAGGGTAAGGGTTAGGGTTAGGGTTAGGGTTAGGGTTAGGTTTAGGTTTGGGGTTAAGCTTAGGGTTAAGGTTAGGGTAAGTGTAAGGGTTAGGTTAGGGTTAGGGTTAGGGTTAAGGTCAGGGTTAGGGTTAGGTTTAAGGTTAGGATTAGGGTTAGGGTTAGGGTAAGGGTTAGGGTTAGGGTTAGGGTTAGGGTTATGCTTAGGGTTAGGGTTAGGGTTAGGATTAGGGTTAGGTTTAGGGTTAGGATTAGGGTTAGGGTAAGGTTATGTGTTAGGGTTAGGGTTAGGGTAAGGGTAAGGTTTAGGGTTAAAGTTATGGTCAGGGATAGGGTTAGGGTTAGGGTTAGGGTAAGGTAAGGGTTAGGGTTAGGTTTAGGGTTATGGTAAGGGTAAGGTTTAGGTTTAGGGTTAGGGTTAGGTTTAGGGTTAGGGTTAGCATAAGGATAAATATTAGAGTTAAGGTTAGGGTGAGGGTAAGGGTAAGTGTTAGGGTTAAGATTAGGGTTAGGGTTAGGGTAAGGGTTAGGGTTAGGGTTAGGGTTAGGGTTAGGGTTAGGGTAAGGGTAAGGGTTAGGGTTAGGTTTAAGGTTGATGTAAAGGTTCGGGTTAGGGTTAGGGTAAGGGTAAGGGTTAGGTCAGGGTTAGGGTTAGGTTTAGTGTTAAGGTTAGGGTTACGGTTAGGTTTAGGGTTAGGATTAGGGTTATGGTTATGGTTATGGTTAGGGTTAGGTTTAGGGTAAGGGTAAGGGTTAGGATTAGAGTTAGGGTTAGGGTTAGGGGTTACGGTTATGGTTAGGTTTAGGGTTAGGGAAAGAGTTAGGATTAGGGTTAGGTAAAGGTAAAGGTAAGTGTTAATGTTAGTGTTAGGGTTAGGGTAAGGGTAAGGGTTAGGGTTAGGGTAAGGGTAAGGGTTAGGGTTAGGGTTAGGGTTAAGGTTAGGGTGAGGGTAAGGGTAAGGGTTAGGATTAGGGTTAGGGTTAGGGATAGGGTAAGGGTTAGGGTTAGGGTTACGGTTAGGGTTAGGTTTGGGGTTAAGTTTAGGGTTAGGGTTAGGGTAAGTGTAAGGGTTAGGTTAGGGTTAGGGTTAGGGTTAAGGTCAGGGTTAGGGTTAGGTTTAAGGTTAGGATTAGGGTTAGGGTTAGGGTAAGGGTTATGGTTAGGGTTAGGGTTAGGCTTAGTGTTAGAGTAAGGGTAAGGGTTAGAGTTACTGTTAGGGTTTGGGTTAATTTAGAGGTTAGGGTTAGGGTTAGGGTAAGTGTTAGGTTTAGGGTTAGGGTAAGGGTAAGGGTTAGGGTTAGAGTTAGGTTTAGGGTTAGGGTAAGGGCAAGGGTTAGGGTTAGGGTTAAGGTTAGGGTTAGGGTTAGGGTTAGGGTAAGGGTAAGGGTTAGGGTTAGTGTTAGGGTTAGGGTTAGGTTTAGGGTTAGGGTTAGAGTAGGGTTAGGGTTATGTTAGGGTAAGGGTTAGGGTTAGGTTTAGGGTTAGGGTTAGGGTTAGGTTTAGTTTAGGGTTAGGGTTAGGGTTAGGGTAAATGTAAGGGTTAAGGTTAGGGTTAGGGTTAGGGTTAGGTTTAGGGTTAGGGTAAGGGTAAGGGTTAGGGTTAGGGTTCGGGTTAGGGTAAGGTTTAGAGTTAGGGTTAGGGTTAGGGTAGGTTTAGGGTAAGGGTAAGTGTTATTGTTAGGGTTAGGTTTAGGATAAGGGTAAGGATTAGGGTTAGGGTTAGGGTTAGGGTTAGGGGTTAGGCTTAGGCTTAGAGTAAGGTTAAGGTTTAGGGTTAGGGTTAGGGTTAAGTTTGAGGTTAGGGCTAGGGTTAGTGTTAGGGTAAGGGTGTGTGTTAGGGTTAGGGTAAGGATAAATGTTAGGATTAAGGTTAGGGTGAGGGTTAGGGTTAGGGGTAGGATTAGGGTTATGGTTAGGGTAAGGGTTACGGTTAGATTTAGGGTTAGGGTTAGACTTAGTGTTAGGGTAAGGGTAAGGGTTAGGTTTAGGGTTAGGGTTAGGGTTAAGGTTGAGGTTAGGGTTAGGGTAAGGATAAACGTTAGAGTTAAGGTTAGGGTGAGGGTTAGGGTTAGGGTAAGTTTTAGCGTTAGGGTTAGAGTTAGGGTTAGGCTTAGTGTTAGAGTAAGAGTAAGGGTTAGGGTTAGGGTTAGGTTTAAGTTTGAGGTTAGGGTTAGGGTTAGGGTTAGGGTAAGGGTTAGGGTTAGGGTTAGGGTAAGGGTTAGTGTTAGGGTTAGGGTAAGGGTTAGGGTTAGGGTTAGGGTAAGGGAAAGTGTAAGGGGTAGGGTTAGGGTTTAGGGTTAATGTTAGGGTTAGGTTAAGGGTTAGGGTTAGAGTTAGGGTTAGGGTTAGGATAAGGGTTAGGGTTAGGATAAGGGTAAGTGTTAGGGTTAGGGTTAGGGTTAGGGTTTGGGTAAGGGTTATGGTTAGGGTTAGGGTTAGGTTTAGGGTTGGGGGTAAGGTTAGGGTTAGGAAAATGGAAAGTGTTAGGGTTAGGGTTAGGGTTAGGGTAAGGGTAAGGGTAAGGGTTAGGGTTAAGGGTTAGGGTTAATGTTAGGGTTAGGTTAAGGGTTAGGGTTAGAGTTAGGGTTAGGGTTAGGATAAGGGTTAGGGTTAGGGTAAGGGTAAGTGTTAGGGTTAGGGTTAGGGTTAGGTTTAGGTTTAGGGTTAGGGTTAGCGTAAGGATAAATATTAGTATTAAGATTAGGGTGAGGGTAAGGGTAAGGGTTAGGGTTAAGATTAGGGTTAGGGTTAGGGTAAGGGTTAGGGTTAGGGTTAGGGTTAGGGTTAGGGTAAGGGTTAGGGTTAGGGTTAGGTGTAAGGTTGGGGTAAAGGTTCGGGTTAGGGTTAGGGTAAGGGTAAGGGTTAGGTCAGGGTTAGGGTTAGGTTTAGGGTTAAGGTTAGGGTTACGGTTAGGTTTAGGGTTAGGATTAGGGTTATGGTTAGGGTTAGGATTTGGGTTATGGTTAGGGTTAGGGTAAGGGTAAGGGATAGGATTAGAGTTAGGGTTAGTGTTAGGGGTTACGGTTATGGTTAGGTTTAGGGTTAGGGAAAGAGTTAGGATTAGGGTTAGGGTTAGGTAAGGGTTAGGTTAGGGTTAGGGTTGGGTTAGTGTAAGGTTATGTGTTAGGGTTAGGGTTAGGGTAAGTTTTAGGGTTAGGGTTAGTGTTACGGTTAGGGTTAGGGTAAGGGTAAGATTTAGGGTTAGAGTTTTGGTCAGGGTCAGGGTTAGGGTTAGGGTTAGGGTAGGGTTAGGGTTAGGGTTAGGGTTAGGATTAGGTTAGGGTTAGGGTAAGGGTAAGGGTTAGGGTTATGGTTAGGGTAAGGGTAAGTGTAAGGGTTAGGGTTAGAGGTTAGGGTTAATGTTAGGGTTAGGTTAAGGGTTAGGGTTAGAGTTAGGGTTAGGGTTAGGATAAGGGTTAGGGTTAGGGTAAGGGTAAGTGTTAGGGTTAGGGTTAGGGTTAGGGTTTGGGTAAGGGTTATGGTTAGGGTTAGGGTTAGGTTTAGGGTTGGGGTAAGGTTAGGGTTTCCAAATTGGAAAGTGTTAGGGTTAGGGTTAGGGTTAGGGTAAGGGTTAGGGTAAGGGTAAGAGTAAGGGTTAAGGTTACGTGTTAGGGTTAATGTTAGGGTTAGGTTAAGGGTTAGGTTTAGAGTTAGGTTTAGCGTTAGGATAAGGGTTAGGGGTAGGGTAAGGGTAAGTGTTAGGGTTAGGCTTAGGGTTAGGGTAAGGGTTATGGTTAGGTTTAGGGTAAGGTTTACGGTGGGGGTTTTGTTTAGGGTTAGTAAAAGGGAAATGTTAGGGTTAAGGTTAGGGTTACGGTTAGGGTTAGGGTTAGGGTTAAGGTTGAGGTTAGGTTTAGCGTTAGGGTTAGGGTAAGGGTTATGGTTAGGTTTAGAATTAGGGTTAGGTTTAGCGTTACGGTTAGGGTTAGGGTTAGGGTTAGGGTTAGGGTGAGGGTATGGGTAAGGGTTAGGTTTAGGTTTAGGGTTAGGTTTAGGGTTAGGGTTAGGGTTAGGGTAAGGAAAAATGTTACAATTAATTTTAGGGTTAGGGTTAGGGTTAGGTTTAGGGTAAGGGTTAGGGTTAGGGTTAGGGTTAGGGTTAGGTTTAGGTTTGGGGTTAAGCTTAGGGTTAAGGTTAGGGTAAGTGTAAGGGTTAGGTTAGGGTTAGGGTTAGGGTTAAGGTCAGGGTTAGGGTTAGGTTTAAGGTTAGGATTAGGGTTAGGGTTAGGGTAAGGGTTAGGGTTAGGGTTAGGGCTAGGGTTATGCTTAGGGTTAGGGTTAGGGTTAGGATTAGGGTTAGGTTTAGGGTTAGGATTAGGGTTAGGGTAAGGTTATGTGTTAGGGTTAGGGTTAGGGTAAGGGTAAGGTTTAGGGTTAAAGTTATGGTCAGGGATAGGGTTAGGGTTAGGGTTAGGGTAAGGTAAGGGTTAGGGTTAGGTTTAGGGTTATGGTAAGGGTAAGGTTTAGGTTTAGGGTTAGGGTTAGGTTTAGGGTTAGGGTTAGCGTAAGGATAAATATTAGAGTTAAGGTTAGGGTGAGGGTAAGGGTAAGTGTTAGGGTTAAGATTAGGGTTAGGGTTAGGGTAAGGGTTAGGGTTAGGGTTAGGGTTAGGGTTAGGGTTAGGGTAAGGGTAAGGGTTAGGGTTAGGGTTAGGTTTAAGGTTGATGTAAAGGTTCGGGTTAGGGTTAGGGTAAGGGTAAGGGTTAGGTCAGGGTTAGGGTTAGGTTTAGGGTTAAGGTTAGGGTTACGGTTAGGTTTAGGGTTAGGATTAGGGTTATGGTTATGGTTATGGTTAGGGTTAGGTTTAGGGTAAGGGTAAGGGTTAGGATTAGAGTTAGGGTTAGGGTTAGGGGTTACGGTTATGGTTAGGTTTAGGGTTAGGGAAAGAGTTAGGATTAGGGTTAGGTAAAGGTAAAGGTAAGTGTTAATGTTAGTGTTAGGGTTAGGGTAAGGGTAAGGGTTAGGGTTAGGTTTAGGGTTAGGGTAAGGGTAAGGGTTAGGGTTAGGGTTAGGGTTAAGGTTAGGGTGAGGGTAAGGGTAAGGGTTAGGGTTAGGGTTAGGGTTAGGGATAGGGTAAGGGTTAGGGTTAGGGTTACAGTTAGGGTTAGGTTTGGGGTTAAGTTTAGGGTTAGGGTTAGGGTAAGTGTAAGGGTTAGGTTAGGGTTAGGGTTAGGGTTAAGGTCAGGGTTAGGGTTAGGTTTAAGTTTAGGATTAGGGTTAGGGTTAGGGTAAGGGTTATGGTTAGGGTTAGGGTTAGGCTTAGTGTTAGAGTAAGGGTAAGGGTTAGGGTTACTGTTAGGGTTTGGGTTAATTTAGAGGTTAGGGTTAGGGTTAGGGTAAGTGTTAGGTTTAGGGTTAGGGTAAGGGTAAGGGTTAGGGTTAGAGTTAGGTTTAGGGTTAGGGTAAGGGCAAGGGTTAGGGTTAGGGTTAAGGTTAGGGTTAGGGTTAGGGTTAGGGTAAGGGTAAGGGTTAGGGTTAGTGTTAGGGTTAGGGTTAGGTTTAGGGTTAGGGTTAGAGTAGGGTTAGGGTTATGTTAGGGTAAGGGTTAGGGTTAGGTTTAGGGTTAGGGTTAGGGTTAGGTTTAGTTTAGGGTTAGGGTTAGGGTTAGGGTAAATGTAAGGGTAAAGGTTAGGGTTAGGGTTAGGGTTAGGTTTAGGGTTAGGGTAAGGGTAAGGGTTAGGGTTAGGGTTCGGGTTAGGGTAAGGTTTAGAGTTAGGGTTAGGGTTAGGGTAGGTTTAGGGTAAGGGTAAGTGTTATTGTTAGGGTTAGGTTTAGGATAAGGGTAAGGATTAGGGTTAGGGTTAGGGTTAGGGTTAGGGGTTAGGCTTAGGCTTAGAGTAAGGTTAAGGTTTAGGGTTAGGGTTAGGGTTAAGTTTGAGGTTAGGGCTAGGGTTAGTGTTAGGGTAAGGGTTAGTGTTAGGGTTAGGGTAAGGATAAATGTTAGAATTAAGGTTAGGGTGAGGGTTAGGCTTAGGGGTAGGATTAGGGTTATGGTTAGGGTAAGGGTTACGGTTAGATTTAGGGTTAGGGTTAGACTTAGTGTTAGGGTAAGGGTAAGGGTTAGGTTTAGGGTTAGGGTTAGGGTTAAGGTTGAGGTTAGGGTTAGGGTAAGGATAAACGTTAGAGTTAAGGTTAGGGTGAGGGTTAGGGTTAGGGTAAGTTTTAGCGTTAGGGTTAGAGTTAGGGTTAGGCTTAGTGTTAGAGTAAGAGTAAGGGTTAGGGTTAGGGTTAGGGTTAGGGTTAGGTTTAAGTTTGAGGTTAGGGTTAGGGTTAGGGTTAGGGTAAGGGTTAGGGTTAGGGTTAGGGTAAGGGTTAGTGTTAGGGTTAGGGTAAGGGTTAGGGTTAGGTTTAGGGTAAGGGAAAGTGTAAGGGGTAGGGTTAGGGTTTAGGGTTAATGTTAGGGTTAGGTTAAGGGTTAGGGTTAGAGTTAGGGTTAGGGTTAGGATAAGGGTTAGGGTTAGGATAAGGGTAAGTGTTAGGGTTAGGGTTAGGGTTAGGGTTTGGGTAAGGGTTATGGTTAGGGTTAGGGTTAGGTTTAGGTTTGGGGGTAAGGTTAGGGTTAGGAAAATGGAAAGTGTTAGGGTTAGGGTTAGGGTTAGGGTAAGGGTAAGGGTAAGGGTTAGGGTTAAGGGTTAGGGTTAATGTTAGGGTTAGGTTAAGGGTTAGGGTTAGAGTTAGGGTTAGGGTTAGGATAAGGGTTAGGGTTAGGGTAAGGGTAAGTGTTAGGGTTAGGGTTAGGGTTAGGTTTAGGTTTAGGGTTAGGGTTAGCGTAAGGATAAATATTAGTATTAAGGTTAGGGTGAGGGTAAGGGTAAGGGTTAGGGTTAAGATTAGGGTTAGGGTTAGGGTAAGGGTAAGGGTTAGGGTTAGGGTTAGGGTTAGGGTAAGGGTTAGGGTTAGGGTTAGGTGTAAGGTTGGGGTAAAGGTTCGGGTTAGGGTTAGGGTAAGGGTAAGGGTTAGGTCAGGGTTAGGGTTAGGTTTAGGGTTAAGGTTAGGGTTACGGTTAGGTTTAGGGTTAGGATTAGGGATATGGTTAGGGTTAGGATTTGGGTTATGGTTAGGGTTAGGGTAAGGGTAAGGGATAGGATTAGAGTTAGGGTTAGTGTTAGGGGTTACGGTTATGGTTAGGTTTAGGGTTAGGGAAAGAGTTAGGATTAGGGTTAGTGTTAGGTAAGGGTAAGTGTTAGTGTTAGTGTTAGGGTTAGGGTAAGGGTAAGGGTTAGGGTTAGGTTTAGGGTTAGGGTAAGGGTAAGGGTTAGGTTTAGGGTTAGGGTTAGGTTTAGGGTTAGGATTAGGGTAAGGAAAAATGTTACAATTAAAGTTATGGTTATGGTTAGGGTTAGGGTTAAGGTTAGGGTGAGGGTAAGAGTAAGGGTTAGGGTTAGGGTTAGGGTTAGGGATAGGGTAAGGGTTAGGGTTAGGGTTAGGGTTAGGGTTAGGGTTATGTTTGGGGTTAAGGTTAGGGTTAGGGTTAGGGTAAGTGTAAGGGTTAGGTTAGGGTTAGGCTTAGGGTTAAGGTCAGGGTTAGGGTTAGGTTTAAGTTTAGGATTAGGGTTAGGGTTAGGGTTAGGCTTAGTGTTAGAGTAAGGGTAAGGGTTAGGTTTACGGTTAGGTTTAGGGTTAAGTTAGAGGTTAGGGTTAGGGTTAGGGTAAGTGTTAGGTTTAGGATTAGGGTAAGGGTTAGTGTTAGGGTTAGAGTTAGGGTTAGGGTTAGGGTAAAGGCAAGGGTTAGGTTTAGGGTTAAGGTTAGGGTTAGGGTTAGGGTTAGGGTTAGGGTTAGAGTAATTGTTAGGGTTATGTTAGGGTAAGGGTTTGGGTTAGGGTTAGGGTTAGGTTTAGTTTAGGGTTAGGGTTTGGGTTAGGGTAAGGGTAAGGTTTAGAGTTAGGGTTAGGGTTAGGGTAGGTTTAGGGTAAGGGTAAGTGTTATTGTTAGGGTTAGGTTTAGGATAAGATTAAGGATTAGGGTTAGGTTTTGGGTTAGGGTTAGGGTTAGGGGTTAGGCTTAGGCTTAGAGTAAGGGTAAGGGTTAGGGTTAGGGTTAGGGTTAGGGTAAGGGTTAGGCTTTGGGTTAGGGTAAGGATAAATGTTAGAGTTAAGGTTAGGGTAAGGGTTAGGGTTAGGGGTAGGATTAGGGTTATGGTTAGGGTAAGGGTTAGGGTTAGATTTAGGGTTAGGGTTAGACTTAGTGTTAGGGTAAGGGTAAGGGTTAGGTTTAGGGTTAGGTTTAGGGTTAAGGTTGAGTTTAGGGTTAGAGTAAGGATAAATGTTAGAGTTAAGTTTAGGGTGATGGTTAGGGTTAGGGTAAGGGTTATCGTTATGGTAAGGGTTAGGGTTAGGCTTAGTGTTAGAGTAAGGGTAAGGGTTAGGGTTATGGTTAGGGTTAGGGTTAGGTTTAAGTTTGAGGTTAGGATTAGGTTTAGGGTTGGGGTTAAGGTTAGGGTTAGGAAAATGGAAAGTGTTAGGGTTAGGGTTAGGGTTAGGGTAAGGGTAAGGGTAAGGGTTAGGGTTAGGGTTAGGTTTAGGGTTAGGGAAAGGGTAAGGTTTAGGGTCAGGTTTAGGGTTAGGGTAAGGATTAGGAATAGGGTTATGTTTAGGGTAAGTGTTACGGTTAGGGTTAGGGTTAGGGTTAGTGTTAGGATTAGTGTAAGGCTTAGGGTAAGGGCAAGGGTTAGGGATAGGGTTAGGGTTAAGTTTAGTGTTAGGATTAGTGTTAGGACTAGGGTTAAGGTTAGAGTTAGGGTTAGGGTTAGGGTAAGGTTTAGGGTTAGAGTTAGGGTAAGGGTTAGGGTTAGGGTTAGGGTTAGGGTTAGAGTTAGGTTTAGGGTTAGGGTTCGGGTTAGGCCTAGGGTTAGGGTTAGGGTAAGGGTTAGGGTTAGGTTTAGTTTAAGGGTTAGGTTTAGGGTTAGTGTAAGGGTAGGTGTTAGGGTTAGGGTAAGAGTTAGGGTTAGGGTTAGGTTTAGGGTTAGGGTTTGGGTAAGGGTAAGGGTTAGGGTTAGGATTAGGGTTAGGGTTAGGGTAATGGTTAGGGTTAGCGTTAGGGTTAGGTTTGGGGTTAGGGATAGGGTAAGAGTAAGGGTTAGGGTTAGGGTTAGGTTTACGGTTGGGGTTGAGGTCAGGTTTAGGGTTAGGGTACGTTTAAGGATTAGGGTTAGGGTTAGGGTTAGTGTTATGCTTAGGGTTAGGGTTAGGGTTAGGATTAGGGTTAGGGTTAGGGTTAGGGTTAGGGTAAGGTTATGTGTTAGGGTTAGGGTTAGGGTTAGGCTAGGGTTAGGGTTAGGGTTAGGGTTAGAGTTAGGGTTAGGGTAAGTGTTAGGGATATGTTTAGGATTAGGGCAATGGTTAGGGTTCGGGTTAGGGTTAGGGTTAGGTTTAGGGTTATGGATAGGGTAAGAGTAAAGGTTAGTGTTAGGGTTAGGTTTAGGGTTGGGGTTAACTTTAGGTTTAGGGTTAGGGTACATTTAAGGATTAGGGTAAGGGTTAGGGTTAGGGTTATGCTTAGGGTTATTGTTAGGGTTAGGATTAGGGTTAGGTTTAGAGTTAGGGTTAGGGTTAGGGTTAGCGTTAGGGTAAGGTTATGTGTTATGCTTAGCGTTAGGTTTAGGGTTAGGGTTAGGGTACGTGTTAGGCTTAGGTTGAGTGTTATGGTTAGGGTTAGGGTAAGGGTAAGGTTTAGGGTTAAAATTAGGGTCAGGGTTAGGGTTAGGATTAGGGTAAGGGTAAGGGTTAGGGTTAGGTTTAGGGGTAGGGTAAGGGTAAGGGTTAGGGTTAGGGTTAGGGTTAGGGTTAGTGTAAGGGTTAGGGTTAGGGTTAGGGTTAGGGTTAGGGTAAGGGTTAGGGTTAGGTTAAGGGTTGGGGTTAAGGTTAGGGTTAGGGTTAGGGTAAGGGTAAGGGTTAGTTTAGGGTTAGGGTTAGGGTTAAGGTTAGCGTTAGGGTCAGGTTTAGGGTTAGGATTAGGGTTAGAGTTAGTGTAAGGGTTAGGGTTATGGTTAGGGTAAGGGTAAGTGTAAGGGTTAGAGTTAGGGGTTAGGGTTAATGTTAGGGTTAGGTTAAGGGTTAGGGTTAGTGTTAGGGTTAGGGTTAGGATAAGGGTTAGGGTTAGGGTAAGGGTAAGTGTTAGGGTTAGGGTTAGGGTTAGAGTTTGGGTAAGGGTTATGGTTAGGGTTAGGGTTAGGTTTAGGGTTGAGGTTAAGGTTAGGGTTAGGAAAATGGAAAGTGTTAGGGTTAGGGTTAGGGTTAGGGTTAGGGTAAGGTTTAGGGTTAGGGGTTAGGGTTAATGTTAGGGTTAGGTTAAGCGTTAGGGTTAGAGTTAGGGTTAGGGTTAGGATAAGGGTTAGGGTTAGGGTAAGGGTAAGTGTTAGGGTTAGGGTTAGTGTTAGGGTTAGGGTAAGGGTTATTTTTAGGTTTAGGGTTAGGTTTACGGTGGGGGTTTAGTTTAGGGTTAGGAAAAGTGAAATGTTAGGGTTAGGGTTAGGGTTATGGTTAGGGTTACGGTTAGGGTTAGGGTTAGGGTTAAGGTTGAGGTTAGGTTTAGGATTAGGGTTAGGGTAAGGGTTATGGTTAGGATTAGGGTTAGGTTTAGCGTTACGGTTAGGGTTAGGGTTAGGGTTAGGGTAAGGGTTAGGGTTAGGTTTAGGGTTAGTTTTAGGGTTAGGGTAAGTGTTAGGGTTAGGGTTAGGGTAAGGGTTAGACTTAGGGTTAGGGTTAGAGTAAGGGTTAGGGTTAGGGTTAGGATTAGGTTTAGGGCTAGGTTTAGGGTAAGGGTTAGGGTTAGGGTTAGGGTTAGGGGTAAGGGTTAGAGTTAGGGTTAGGGTTAGGGTTAGGGTTAGGTTTAGGGTTAGGCTTAGTCTTAGGGTTAGGTTTAGGGTTAGGTTTAGGGAAAGGGAAAGGGTTAGGGTTAGGGTTAGGTTTAGGGTAAGGATTAGGGTTAGTCTTAGGGTTAGGGTAAGTGTTAGGGTTAGGGTTAGGGTTAGCACTAAGGTTAGGGTTAGGGTTAGGGCAAGGGTAAGGTTTGGGGTTAGGGTTAGGTTTAGGGTAAGGGTAAGGGTTAGGGTTAGGGTTAGGTTAGGTTTAGGGTTAGGGTAAGGGTAAGGGTTAGGGTTAGGATCAGTGCTAGGTTTAGGGTTAGGGTAAGGGTTAGGGTTAGGGTTATGGTTAGGGTAGGGTTAGGGTTAGGGTTAGGGTTAGAGTTATGGTTAGGGTAAGGGTTAGGTTTACGGTTAGAGTTAGGGTTAGGTTTAGGGTTAAGTTAACGGTAAGGGTTAGGGTTAGGGTTAGGTTTAGGGTAAGGGTTAGGGTTAGGTAGGGTAAGGGTTAGGGTTAGGTTTAGGGTTAGGGTTAGTGTAAGGGTTAGGGTTAGGGTTAGGGTTAGGGTAAGGGTTAGGGTTAGGGTTAGGTTAAGGGTTGGGGTTAAGGTTAGGGTTAGGGTTCGGGTAAGGGTAAGGGTTAGGTTAGGGTTAGGGTTAGGGTTAAGGTTAGGATTAGGGTTAGGTTTACGGTTAGGATTAGGGTTAGGGTTAGGGTGAGGGTTAGGGTTATGGTTAGGGTAAGGGTAAGTGTAAGGTTAGAGTTAGGGGTTAGGGTTAATGTTAGGGTTAGGTTAAGGGTTAGGGTTAGAGTTAGGGTTAGGGTTAGGATAAGGGTTAGGGTTAGGGTAAGGGTAAGTGTTAGGGTTAGGGTTAGGGTTAGAGTTTGGGTAAGGGTTATGGTTAGGGTTATGGTTAGGTTTAGGGTTGAGGTTAAGGTTAGGGTTAGGAAAATGGAAAGTGATAGGGTTAGGGTTAGGGTTAGGGTTAGGGTAAGGTTTAGGGTTAGGGGTTAGGGTTAATGTTAGGGTTAGGTTAAGCGTTAGGGTTAGAGTTAGGGTTAGGGTTAGGATAAGGGTTAGGGTTAGGGTAAGGGTAAGTGTTAGGGTTAGGGTTAGTGTTAGGGTTAGGGTAAGGGTTATGTTTAGGTTTAGGGTTAGGTTTACGGTGGGGGTTTAGTTTAGGGTTAGGAAAAGGGAAATGTTAGGGTTAGGGTTAGGGTTATGGTTAGGGTTACGGTTAGGGTTAGGGTTAGGGTTAAGGTTGAGGTTAGGTTTAGGATTAGGGTTAGGGTAAGGGTTATGGTTAGGGTTAGGATTAGGGTTAGGTTTAGCGTTATGGTTAGGGTTAGGGTTAGGGTAAGGTAAGGGTTAGGGTTAGGTTTAGGGTTAGTTTTAGGGTTAGGGTAAGTGTTAGGGTTAGGGTTAGGGTAAGGGTAAGGGTTAGGGTTAGGGTTAGGGTTTAGGGTTAGTGTTAGGTTTAGGGTTAGGGTTAGGGTAAGGGTTAGACTTAGGGTTAGGGTTAGAGTAAGGGTTAGGGTTAGGGTTAGGATTAGGTTTAGGGCTAGGTTTAGGGTAAGGGTTAGGGTTAGGGTTAGGGTTAGGGTTAGGGGTAAGGGTTAGAGTTAGGTTTAGGGTTAGGGTAACGGTGAGGTTTAGGTTTAGGGTAAGGGTTAGGGGTAGGGTTAGGGCTACGTTTAGGGTTAGGGTTAAGGTAAGTGTAAGGGTTAGGGTTAAGATAGGGTTAGGATTAGGGTTAGGTTTAGCGTTACGGTTAGGGTTAGGGTTAGGTTTAGGGTAAGGGTAAGGTTTAGGATTAGGTTTAGGGTTAGGGTAAGGGAAAGTGTTAAGGTTAGGGTTAGGGTTAGGGTTAGGATGAGGGTAAGGGTTAGGGTTAGGTTTATGGTTAGGGTTATGGTTAGGGTTAGGGTTAGGTTTAGATAAGGGTAAGTGTTAGGGTTAGGGTTAGGGTTAGGGTTAGGCTTAGTCTTAGGGTTAGGGTTAGGGTTAGGTTTAGGGAAAGGGAAAGGGTTAGGGTTAGGGTTAGGTTTAGGGTAAGGATTACGGTTAGTCTTAGGGTTAGGGTAAGTGTTAGGGTTAGGGTTAGGGTTAGCACTAAGGTTAGGGTTAGGGTTAGGGTAAGGGTAAGGGTTGGGGTTAGGGTTAGGTTTAGGGTAAGGGTAAGGGTTAGGGTTAGGGTTAGGTTAGGTTTAGGGTTAGAGTAAGGGTAAGGGTTAGGGTTAGGATCAGTGCTAGGTTTAGGGTTAGGGTAAGGGTTAGGGTTAGGGTTATGGTTAGGGTAGGGTTAGGGTTAGGGTTAGGGTTAGAGTTATGGTTAGGGTAAGGGTTAGGTTTACGGTTAGAGTTAGGGTTAGGTTTAGGGTTAAGTTAACGGTAAGGGTTAGGGTTAGGGTTAGGTTTAGGGTAAGGGTTAGGGTTAGGTAGGGTAAGGGTTAGGGTTTGGTTTACGGTTAGGGTAAGGGTAAGGGTTAGGGTTAGGTTTAGGGTTAGGGTTAGTGTAAGGGTTAGGGTTAGTTTAGGGTTAGGGTAAGGGCAAGGGTTAGGGATAGGGTTAGGGTTAAGTTTAGGGTTAGGATTAGTGTTAGGAGATAGGGTTAAGGTTAGAGTTAGGGTTAGGGTTAGGGTAAGGGTTAGGGTTAGATTTAGGGTAAGGGTTAGGGTTAGGGTTAGAGTTAGGGTTAGAGTTAGGTTTAGGGTTAGGGTTCGAGTTAAGCCTAGGGTTAGGGTTAGGGTAAGGGTTAGGGTTAGGTTTAGTTTAAGGGTTAGGGTTAGGGTTAGTGTAAGGGTAGGTGTTAGGGTTAGGGTAAGAATTAGGGTTAGGGTTAGGGTTCGGGTAAAGGTAAGGGTTAGGGTTAGGATTAGGGTTAGGTTTAGGGTAATGGTTAGGGTTAGCGTTAGGGTTAGGTTTGGGGTTAGGGATAGGGTAAGAGTAAGGGTTAGGGTTAGGGTTAGGTTTACGGTTGGGGTTGAGGTTAGGTTTAGGGTTAGGGTACGTTTAAGTATTAGGGTTAGGGTTATGCTTAGGGTTAGGGTTAGGGTTAGGATTAGGGTTAGGGTAAGGGTTAGGGTTAGGTAGAGTAAGGGTGAGATTTAGGGTTAGGGTTAGGGTTACGGTAAGGGTTAGTGTTAGTGTTAGGGTTAGGGTTAGGTTTAGGGTAACGGTTAGGGAAAGGGTAATGGTTAGGTTTAGTTTTAGGTTTAGGTTTGGGTTAGAGTTAGGGACAGGGTAAATGTAAGTTTTAGGGTAAGGGTAAAGGTTAGGGTTAGGTTTAGGGTTGGGGTTAAGGTTAGGGTTAGTGTTAGGGTAAGGGTAAGGTTAGGGTTAGGGTTAGGGTAAGGGTAAAGTTTAGGTTTAGGGTTAGGGTTAGTGGAAGGGTTAGGGATAGGGTGAGGGTTGGGTTAGGGTTAGGGTTTAGGGTTCGGGTTAGGGTTAGGGTAATGGTTAGGGTCAGGGTTAGGGTTAGGGTTAGGTTTAGGGTAGGGGTAAGTGTTAGGGTTAGGGTTAGGTTTAGGGATAGGTTTAGGGTAAGGGTTAGGGTTAGGGTTAGGGTTAGGGGTAAGGGTTAGGATTATGTTTAGGGTTAGGGTAAGGGTAAGGTTTAGGTTTAGGGTTAGGGTTAGGGGTTAGTGTTAGGCCTAGGTTTAGGGTTAGGGTAAGGGTAAGTGTTAGGGTTAGGGTTAGGGTTAGGGTTTGGATGAGGGTAAGGGTTAGCGTTAGGGTTACGGTAAGGTGTTAGGGATAGGGTAAGGGTAAGTGTTAGGGTTAGGGGTTAGGGTTAGTGTTAGGGTTAGGTTTAGGGTTAGGGTTAGGGTCTAGCATTAAGTTTATGGTTAGGGACAGGGTAAGGGTAAGGGTTAGGGTTAGGGTTAGTGGTTAGCGTTAAGGTTAGGGTTAGGGTTGGGGTTAGGATAAGGGTAAGTGATAGGGTTAGGGTGAGGGTTACGGTTAGGATAAGGGTAAGGGTTAGAGTTAGGGTTAGGGTTAGGTTTAGGGTTAGGTTTCGTGTAAGGTATAGTATTAGGGTTAGGGTTAGGGTTAGGTTTAGAGTTAGGGTTAGGGTTAGGGTAATGGCCAGGGTTACGGTTTGGGTTATGGTTAGATTTAGGTGTTAGGGTTAACGTTAGGGTTAGGGTAAGGTTAGGGTTAGGGTCAGGGTTAGGGTTAGGGTAAGGGTAAGTGTTAGGGTTAGGGTTAGGCTTAGGGGTAGGGTAAGGGTAAGGGTTAGGGTAGGGTTAGGGTAAGGGTTAGGGTTAGGGTTAGGGTAAGAGTAAGTGTTAGGGTTAGGGTTAGGGTTAGGGTTAGTGTTAGGTTTAGGATAGGGTTAGGGTTAGGGTTAGTGTAAGGATAAGTGTTAGGGTTAGATTTAGGTTTAGGGTAAGGGTAAGGGTTAGGGTTAGAGTTAGGGTTAGGGTTAGGGGTTAGGTTTAGGTTTAGGGTTAGGGTAAAGGTTATGGTTAGGGTTAGGGTTAGCGTTAGGGTAAGGATTAGGGTTATGGTTAGGGTTAGGGGTAGGTTTGGGGTTAGGGTTAGGGTAAGGTTAAGGGTGAGGGTTAGGGTTAGGCTTAGTTTTAGGGTTAGGGTTAGGGTTAGGATTCGGGTAGGGTAAGGGTAAGGGTTATTATTATGGTTAGGTTTAGGGTTTGGGTTAGGGTAAGGGTTAGGGTTAGGGTAAGGGTTAGGGTTAGGTTTAGGGTTAGGGTTAGTGTTAGGTTTATGTTTAGGGTTAGGGTAAGGGTAAGCGTTAGGGTTGGGTTAGTGTTAGCTAAAGGGTAAGGGTTAGGTTTAGGGTTAGGGTAAGGATTAGGGTTAGGGTTAGGGTTAGGGTAAGGGAAAGGTTAAGGGTTAGGTTTAGGGTTAGGTTTAGGGTTAGGATTAGGGTTAGTGATAGGTTTAGGGTAAGGGTTAGGATTAGGTTTAGGGTTAGCATTAAGGTTAGGTTTAGGGTTAGGGTAAGGGTAAGGGTTAGGGTTAGAGTTAGGGTTTGGGTTAGGGGTTGTGTTATTGTTAGGGTTAGTGTTAGGGTTAGTGTTAGGGTTAGGTATAGGGTTACGGTTAGGGTAAGGGTAATTGTTAGAGTTAGGGTTAGGGTTAGGACTAGGTTTAGGGTTAGGTTTAGGGTAAGGGTAAGGGTTAGGGTTAGAGTTAGGATTAGGGATAGTGTTAAGGTTAGGGTTAGGGTTAGGGTTAGGGTAAGGTTTAAGGTTAGGTTTAGGGTTAGGGAAAGGGTAAGGGTTAGGGTTAGGTTTAGGGTTAGGGTTAGGTTTGGGTTTGGGGTTAGGGTTAGGGTAAGGGTAAGTGTTAGGGTTAGCATTAGGTTAGGGTTAGGGTTAGGGTAAGGGTAAGGTTTAGGGTTAGGGTTAGGGCTAGGATTAGGGTTAGGGTTAGGGTAAGATTTAGGGTTAGGGTTAGGGTAAGGTTCGGGTTACGGTAAGATTTAGGGTTAGGGTTAGGGTAAGGTTCGGGTTAGGGTTAGGGTTAGGGTTAGCGTAAGGGTTAGAGTTAGGGTTAGGGTTAGCATTAAGGTTAGGGTTAGGGTTGGGGTAAGGGTAAGGGATAGGGGTAGGGTTAGGGTTAAGTTTAGCGTTAGGGTTAGGGTTAGGCTAAGGGTTAGGGGTATGGGTAGAGTAAGGGTTAGGGTTAGTGTTAGGGATAGGGTAAGGGTTAGGGTTAGGGTTAGGATTAGGGTTAGTGTAAGGGTAAGGGTTAGGGTTAGGGTTAGGGTTAAGGTTAGAGTTAGGGTTAGGGTTAGGGTAAGGCTTAGGATTAGGATTAGGGTAAGAGTTAGGGTTAGGGCAAGGGTTTGGGGAAAGGGTAAGTGTTAGGGTTAGGGTGGGGGTTAGGGTAAGGTTTAGGGTTAGGGTTAGGGTTAGGATAAGGGTTAGGGTTAGGGTTAGGGTTAGCATTAAGGTTAGGTTTAGGGTTAGGGTAACGGTGAGGGTTAGGGTTAGGGTTTAGGCTAGGTTTAGGGGTTAGGATTAGGGTTAGGGTTAGGTTTAGGGTTAGTGTTAGGGTAAGGGTAAGGTTTAGGGCTAGGCTAAGGGTTAGGGGTAGGGTTTGGGTAAAGGTTAGTGTTAGGGTTAGGCTTAGGGTAAGGGTTCGGTTTAGGGTTAAGGTTAGGATTAGAGTAAGGAATAGGTTTAGGGTTAGGTTTAGGGTAAGGTTTAGGGTTAGGTAGGGTAAGGGTTAGGGTTTGGTTTACGGTTAGGGTAAGGGTAAGGGTTAGGGTTAGGGTTAGGGTTAGGGTTAGTGTAAGGGTTAGGGTTAGTTTAGGGTTAGGGTAAGGGCAAGGGTTAGGGATAGGGTTAGGGTTAAGTTTAGGGTTAGGATTAGTGTTAGGACTAGGGTTAAGGTTAGAGTTAGGGTTAGGGTTAGGGTAAGGGTTAGGGTTAGATTTAGGGTAAGGGTTAGGGTTAGGGTTAGAGTTAGGGTTAGAGTTAGGTTTAGGGTTAGGGTTCGAGTTAAGCCTAGGGTTAGGGTTAGGGTAAGGGTTAGGGTTAGGTTTAGTTTAAGGGTTAGGGTTAGGGTTAGTGTAAGGGTAGGTGTTAGGGTTAGGGTAAGAATTAGGGTTAGGGTTAGGGTTCGGGTAAAGGTAAGGGTTAGGGTTAGGATTAGGGTTAGGTTTAGGGTAATGGTTAGGGTTAGCGTTAGGGTTAGGTTTGGGGTTAGGGATAGGGTAAGAGTAAGGGTTAGGGTTAGGGTTAGGTTTCCGGTTGGGGTTGAGGTTAGGTTTAGGGTTAGGGTACGTTTAAGTATTAGGGTTAGGGTTATGCTTAGGGTTAGGGTTAGGGTTAGGATTAGGGTTAGGGTAAGGGTTAGGGTTAGGTAGAGTAAGGGTGAGATTTAGGGTTAGGGTTAGGGTTACGGTAAGGGTTAGTGTTAGTGTTAGGGTTAGGGTTAGGTTTAGGGTAACGGTTAGGGAAAGGGTAATGGTTAGGTTTAGTTTTAGGTTTAGGTTTGGGTTAGAGTTAGGGACAGGGTAAATGTAAGTTTTAGGGTAAGGGTAAAGGTTAGGGTTAGGTTTAGGGTTGGGGTTAAGGTTAGGGTTAGTGTTAGGGTAAGGGTAAGGTTAGGGTTAGGGTTAGGGTAAGGGTAAAGTTTAGGTTTAGGGTTAGGGTTAGTGGAAGGGTTAGGGATAGGGTGAGGGTTGGGTTAGGGTTAGGGTTTAGGGTTCGGGTTAGGGTTAGGGTAATGGTTAGGGTCAGGGTTAGGGTTAGGGTTAGGTTTAGGGTAGGGGTAAGTGTTAGGGTTAGGGTTAGGTTTAGGGATAGGTTTAGGGTAAGGGTTAGGGTTAGGGTTAGGGTTAGGGGTAAGGGTTAGGATTATGTTTAGGGTTAGGGTAAGGGTAAGGTTTAGGTTTAGGGTTAGGGTTAGGGGTTAGTGTTAGGCCTAGGTTTAGGGTTACGATAAGGGTAAGTGTTAGGGTTAGGGTTAGGGTTAGGGTTTGGATGAGGGTAAGGGTTAGCGTTAGGGTTACGGTAAGGTGTTAGGGATAGGGTAAGGGTAAGTGTTAGGGTTAGGGGTTAGGGTTAGTGTTAGGGTTAGGTTTAGGGTTAGGGTTAGGGTCTAGCATTAAGTTTATGGTTAGGGACAGGGTAAGGGTAAGGGTTAGGGTTAGGGTTAGTGGTTAGCGTTAAGGTTAGGGTTAGGGTTGGGGTTAGGATAAGGGTAAGTGATAGGGTTAGGGTGAGGGTTAGGGTTAGGATAAGGGTAAGGGTTAGAGTTAGGGTTAGGGTTAGGTTTAGGGTTAGGTTTCGTGTAAGGTATAGTATTAGGGTTAGGGTTAGGGTTAGGTTTAGAGTTAGGGTTAGGGTTAGGGTAATGGCAAGGGTTACGGTTTGGGTTATGGTTAGATTTAGGTGTTAGGGTTAACGTTAGGGTTAGGGTAAGGTTAGGGTTAGGGTCAGGGTTAGGGTTAGGGTAAGGGTAAGTGTTAGGGTTAGGGTTAGGCTTAGGGGTAGGGTAAGGGTAAGGGTTAGGGTAGGGTTAGGGTAAGGGTTAGGGTTAGGGTTAGGGTAAGAGTAAGTGTTAGGGTTAGGGTTAGGGTTAGGGTTAGTGTTAGGTTTAGGATAGGGTTAGGGTTAGGGTTAGTGTAAGGATAAGTGTTAGGGTTAGATTTAGGTTTAGGGTAAGGGTAAGGGTTAGGGTTAGAGTTAGGGTTAGGGTTAGGGGTTAGGTTTAGGTTTAGGGTTAGGGTAAAGGTTATGGTTAGGGTTAGGGTTAGCGTTAGGGTAAGGATTAGGGTTAGGGTTAGGGTTAGGGGTAGGTTTGGGGTTAGGGTTAGGGTAAGGTTAAGGGTGAGGGTTAGGGTTAGGCTTAGTTTTAGGGTTAGGGTTAGGGTTAGGATTCGGGTAGGGTAAGGGTAAGGGTTATTATTATGGTTAGGTTTAGGGTTTGGGTTAGGGTAAGGGTTAGGGTTAGGGTAAGGGTTAGGGTTAGGTTTAGGGTTAGGGTTAGTGTTAGGTTTATGTTTAGGGTTAGGGTAAGGGTAAGCGTTAGGGTTGGGTTAGTGTTAGCTAAAGGGTAAGGGTTAGGTTTAGGGTTAGGGTAAGGATTAGGGTTAGGGTTAGGGTTAGGGTAAGGGAAAGGTTAAGGGTTAGGTTTAGGGTTAGGTTTAGGGTTAGGATTAGGGTTAGTGATAGGTTTAGGGTAAGGGTTAGGATTAGGTTTAGGGTTAGCATTAAGGTTAGGTTTAGGGTTAGGGTAAGGGTAAGGGTTAGGGTTAGAGTTAGGGTTTGGGTTAGGGGTTGTGTTATTGTTAGGGTTAGTGTTAGGGTTAGTGTTAGGGTTAGGTATAGGGTTACGGTTAGGGTAAGGGTAATTGTTAGAGTTAGGGTTAGGGTTAGGACTAGGTTTAGGGTTAGGTTTAGGGTAAGGGTAAGGGTTAGGGTTAGAGTTAGGATTAGGGATAGTGTTAAGGTTAGGGTTAGGGTTAGGGTTAGGGTAAGGTTTAAGGTTAGGTTTAGGGTTAGGGAAAGGGTAAGGGTTAGGGTTAGGTTTAGGGTTAGGGTTAGGTTTGGGTTTGGGGTTAGGGTTAGGGTAAGGGTAAGTGTTAGGGTTAGCATTAGGTTAGGGTTAGGGTTAGGGTAAGGGTAAGGTTTAGGGTTAGGGTTAGGGCTAGGATTAGGGTTAGGGTTAGGGTAAGATTTAGGGTTAGGGTTAGGGTAAGGTTCGGGTTAGGGTTAGGGTTAGGGTTAGCGTAAGGGTTAGAGTTAGGGTTAGGGTTAGCATTAAGGTTAGGGTTAGGGTTGGGGTAAGGGTAAGGGATAGGGGTAGGGTTAGGGTTAAGTTTAGCGTTAGGGTTAGGGTTAGGCTAAGGGTTAGGGGTATGGGTAGAGTAAGGGTTAGGGTTAGTGTTAGGGATAGGGTAAGGGTTAGGGTTAGGGTTAGGATTAGGGTTAGTGTAAGGGTAAGGGTTAGGGTTAGGGTTAGGGTTAAGGTTAGAGTTAGGGTTAGGGTTAGGGTAAGGCTTAGGATTAGGATTAGGGTAAGAGTTAGGGTTAGGGCAAGGGTTTGGGGAAAGGGTAAGTGTTAGGGTTAGGGTGGGGGTTAGGGTAAGGTTTAGGGTTAGGGTTAGGGTTAGGATAAGGGTTAGGGTTAGGGTTAGGGTTAGCATTAAGGTTAGGTTTAGGGTTAGGGTAACGGTGAGGGTTAGGGTTAGGGTTTAGGCTAGGTTTAGGGGTTAGGATTAGGGTTAGGGTTAGGTTTAGGGTTAGTGTTAGGGTAAGGGTAAGGTTTAGGGCTAGGCTAAGGGTTAGGGGTAGGGTTTGGGTAAAGGTTAGTGTTAGGGTTAGGCTTAGGGTAAGGGTTCGGTTTAGGGTTAAGGTTAGGATTAGAGTAAGGAATAGGTTTAGGGTTAGGTTTAGGGTAAGGTTTAGGGTTAGGTAGGGTAAGGGTTAGGGTTTGGTTTACGGTTAGGGTAAGGGTAAGGGTTAGGGTTAGGGTTAGGGTTAGGGTTAGTGTAAGGGTTAGGGTTAGTTTAGGGTTAGGGTAAGGGCAAGGGTTAGGGATAGGGTTAGGGTTAAGTTTAGGGTTAGGATTAGTGTTAGGACTAGGGTTAAGGTTAGAGTTAGGGTTAGGGTTAGGGTAAGGGTTAGGGTTAGATTTAGGGTAAGGGTTAGGGTTAGGGTTAGAGTTAGGGTTAGAGTTAGGTTTAGGGTTAGGGTTCGAGTTAAGCCTAGGGTTAGGGTTAGGGTAAGGGTTAGGGTTAGGTTTAGTTTAAGGGTTAGGGTTAGGGTTAGTGTAAGGGTAGGTGTTAGGGTTAGGGTAAGAATTAGGGTTAGGGTTAGGGTTCGGGTAAAGGTAAGGGTTAGGGTTAGGATTAGGGTTAGGTTTAGGGTAATGGTTAGGGTTAGCGTTAGGGTTAGGTTTGGGGTTAGGGATAGGGTAAGAGTAAGGGTTAGGGTTAGGGTTAGGTTTCCGGTTGGGGTTGAGGTTAGGTTTAGGGTTAGGGTACGTTTAAGTATTAGGGTTAGGGTTATGCTTAGGGTTAGGGTTAGGGTTAGGATTAGGGTTAGGGTAAGGGTTAGGGTTAGGTAGAGTAAGGGTGAGATTTAGGGTTAGGGTTAGGGTTACGGTAAGGGTTAGTGTTAGTGTTAGGGTTAGGGTTAGGTTTAGGGTAACGGTTAGGGAAAGGGTAATGGTTAGGTTTAGTTTTAGGTTTAGGTTTGGGTTAGAGTTAGGGACAGGGTAAATGTAAGTTTTAGGGTAAGGGTAAAGGTTAGGGTTAGGTTTAGGGTTGGGGTTAAGGTTAGGGTTAGTGTTAGGGTAAGGGTAAGGTTAGGGTTAGGGTTAGGGTAAGGGTAAAGTTTAGGTTTAGGGTTAGGGTTAGTGGAAGGGTTAGGGATAGGGTGAGGGTTGGGTTAGGGTTAGGGTTTAGGGTTCGGGTTAGGGTTAGGGTAATGGTTAGGGTCAGGGTTAGGGTTAGGGTTAGGTTTAGGGTAGGGGTAAGTGTTAGGGTTAGGGTTAGGTTTAGGGATAGGTTTAGGGTAAGGGTTAGGGTTAGGGTTAGGGTTAGGGGTAAGGGTTAGGATTATGTTTAGGGTTAGGGTAAGGGTAAGGTTTAGGTTTAGGGTTAGGGTTAGGGGTTAGTGTTAGGCCTAGGTTTAGGGTTAGGGTTAGGGTAAGGTTCGGGTTACGGTAAGATTTAGGGTTAGGGTTAGGGTAAGGTTCGGGTTAGGGTTAGGGTTAGGGTTAGCGTAAGGGTTAGAGTTAGGGTTAGGGTTAGCATTAAGGTTAGGGTTAGGGTTGGGGTAAGGGTAAGGGATAGGGGTAGGGTTAGGGTTAAGTTTAGCGTTAGGGTTAGGGTTAGGCTAAGGGTTAGGGGTATGGGTAGAGTAAGGGTTAGGGTTAGTGTTAGGGATAGGGTAAGGGTTAGGGTTAGGGTTAGGATTAGGGTTAGTGTAAGGGTAAGGGTTAGGGTTAGGGTTAGGGTTAAGGTTAGAGTTAGGGTTAGGGTTAGGGTAAGGCTTAGGATTAGGATTAGGGTAAGAGTTAGGGTTAGGGCAAGGGTTTGGGGAAAGGGTAAGTGTTAGAGTTAGGGTGGGGGTTAGGGTAAGGTTTAGGGTTAGGGTTAGGGTTAGGATAAGGGTTAGGGTTAGGGTTAGGGTTAGCATTAAGGTTAGGTTTAGGGTTAGGGTAACGGTGAGGGTTAGGGTTAGGGTTTAGGCTAGGTTTAGGGGTTAGGATTAGGGTTAGGGTTAGGTTTAGGGTTAGTGTTAGGGTAAGGGTAAGGTTTAGGGCTAGGCTAAGGGTTAGGGGTAGGGTTTGGGTAAAGGTTAGTGTTCGGGTTAGGCTTAGGGTAAGGGTTCGGTTTAGGGTTAAGGTTAGGATTAGAGTAAGGAATAGGGTTAGGGTTAGGGTTAGGGTAAGGGTTAGGGTTAGGTTAGGGTTAGCATTAAGGTTAGGTTTAAGGTTAGTGTAAGGGTAAGAGCTTGGGTTAGGGTTAGGGGTTAGGGATAGGGTTAGGGTTAGGATTAGATTTAGGGTTAGGGTTAGGGTAAGGATAAGGGTTAGGGTTAGGGTAAGTGTTAGGATTAGGGTTAGGGTAAGTGTTAAGGTTAGGGTTAGGGTTAGGGTAAGGGTTAGGGTTAGGGTTAGGGTAAGGGTTAGGGTTAGAGTTAGGGTAAGGGTTAGTGTTAGGGTTGGGGTAAGGGTTAGGGTTAGGGTTAGGATTAGGGAAAGGGTAAGGGTTAGAGTTAGGGTTAAGTTTAGGGTTAGGGTCAGGGTTAGGCCAAAGGTTAGGGTTAGGGGTAGGGTAAGGGTTAGGGTTACTGTTAGGGCTAGGGTAAGTGTTAGGGTTAGGGTTAGTGTTAGGGTAAGGTTAGGGTTAGGGTCAGGGTTAGGGTTAGGTTAAGGGTAAGGTTTGGGTTTAGGGTTAGGGTTAGGGTAAGTGTTAGGTTTAGGGTTAGGGTTAGGGTGAGGTTTAGGGTTAGGGTAAGGGTAAGGGTTAGGGTTAGGGTTAGGGTTAGGGTTAAAATTAGGGTTATGGTTAGGGTAAGGTTTAGGGTTAGGGTTAGGGTTAGGGGTAGCGGTAGGTTTAGGATTAGGGTTAGAGTTAGGGTTAGTGTAAGGGTAAGGTTTATGGTTAGGGTTAGGGTTAGGGTTAGGGTTAAGGTAAGGGTAAGTGTTAGGTTTAGGGTTAGCGTTAGGGTAAGGGTTAGGGTTAGGTAGGGTAAGTGTAAGATTTAGGGTTCGGGTTAGGGATAGTGTTAGGGTAAGTGCTATTGTTAGGGTTAGGGTTAGGTTTAGGGTTAGGGTTAGGGTTAGGGTTAGGGTAAGGATAAGGGTTAGGATTAAGGGTAGGGTTAGTGTTTGGCTTAGGGTTAGGGTAAGGGTTAGAGTTAGGGTTAGGGTTAGGGTAAGGGTAAGGTTTAGGGTTATGTTTAGGGTTGGGGTTAAGGTTAAGGTTAGGGTTAGGGTAAAGGTAAGGGTTAGGGTTAGGGTTAGGGTAAGGGTAAGGGTTAGAGTTAGGGTTAGGGTTAGGGTTAGGGTTAAGTTAAGGTTATGGTAAGGTTTAGTGTTAGGGTTAGGTTTAGATAAGGGTAAGTGTTAGGTTTAGGTTTAGGTTTAGGGTTAGGGTTAGTCTTAGGGTTAGGGTTAGGGTTAGGGAAAGGGTAAGGGTTAGGGTTAGGGTTAGGGTAAGGAATAGGGTTAGTCTTAGGGTTAGGGTAAGTGTTAGGGTTAGTGTGAGGGTTAGCGTTAAGGTTAAGGTTAGGATAAGGGTAAGGGTTGGGATTGGGGTTAGGATTAGTGTAAGGGTTAGGGTTTGGTTTAGGGTTAGGGTTAGATTTAGGGTTAGGGTAAGGGTAAGGGTTAGGCTTAGGCTTAGGCTTAGGGATAGGGTAAGTGTTAGGGTTAGGGTTAGGGCTAGGGTAAGGGTTATGGTTTGGGTTAGGATTAGGGTTAGGTTTAGCCTTACGTTTAGGGATAGGGTTAGGGTTAGGGTAAGGGTTAGGGTTAGGTTTAGGGTTAGGTTTAGGGTTAGGGTAAGTGTTAGGGTTAAGGTTAGGGTTAGGGTAAGGGTAAGGGATAGGGTTAGGGTTAGGGTTAGGGTTAAGGTTTAGGGTTAGGGTTAGGTTTAGGTTTAGGGTTAGGGTTAGGGTAAGGGTTAGACTTAGGGTTAGGGTTAGAGTAAGGGTTAGGGTTAGTGTTAGGATTAGGTTTAGGGCTAGGTTTAGGGTAAGGGTTAGGGTTAGGGTTAGGGGTAAGGGTTAGAGTTAGGTTTAGTGTTAGGGTAACGGTGAGGTTTAGGTTTAGGGTTAGGGTTAGGGGTAGGGTTAGGGCTAGGTTTAGGGTTAGGGTTAAGGTAAGTGTAAGGGTTAGGGTTAAGGTTAGGGTTATGGTTAGGGATAGGGTAAGGGTAGGGTTAGGTTTAGGGTAAGGGTAAGGTTTAGGATTAGGGTTAGAGTTAGGGTAAGGGAAAGTGTTTGGGTTAGGGTTAGGGTTAGGGTTAGGATGAGGGTAAGGGTTAGGATTAGAGTTAAGGTTAGGGGTTAGGGTTATAGTAAGTTTAAGTGTTAAGATTAGGGGTAAGGTTTAGGGTTAGGGTTAGGGTTAGGTTTAGGGTTAGGGTTAGGGTAAGGGTAAGGGTTAGGGTTAGGGTAAGGGCTGGGGTAGGGTTAGGGTAAGGGTTAGTGTTAGGGTTAGTGTTAGGGTAAGGGTAAGGGTAAGTGTTAGGGTTAGGGTTAGGGTTAGGCTTAGTCTTAGGGTTAGGGTTAGGGTTAGGTTTAGGGAAAGGGTAAGGGTTAGGGTTAGGGTTATGGTTAGGGTAAGGATTAGGGTTAGTCTTAGGGTTAGGGTTAGGGTAAGGGTTAGGGTTAGGGTTAGGGGTAGGGTTAGGGGTAGGGGTAGGGTTAGAGTTAGGGTTAGGGTAAGTGTTAGTGTTAGGTTTAGGGTTAGGGTAAGGGGTAGGGTTAGGGTTAGGGTTAGGGGTAGGGTTAGGGTTAGGGTTAGGGTTAGAGTTAGGGTTAGGGTAAGGGTAAGGTTTACGGTTAGAGTTAGGGTTAGGTTTAGGGTTAATTTTAGGGTAAGGGTTAGGGTTAGGGTTAGGTTTAGGGTAAGGGTTAGGGTTAGGTAGGGTAAGGGTAAGATTTAGGGTTAGGGTTAGGGTAACGGTAAGTGTTAGTGTTAGGGTTAGGGTTAGGGTTAGGTTTAGGGTAACGGTTAGGGAAAGGGTAATGGTTAGGGTTAGTTTTAGGTTTAGGTTTGGGTTAGGGTTAGGGATAGGGTAAGCGTAAGTGTTTGGGTAAGAGTAAAGGTTAGGGTTAGGTTTAGGGTTGGGGTTAAGGTTAGGGTTAGGATTAGGGTAAGGGTAAGGTTAGGGTTAGCGTTAGGGTAAGGGTAAGGTTTAGGTTTAGGGTTAGGGTTAGTGGAAGGGTTAGGGATAGGGTGAGGGTTGGGTTACGGTTAGGGTTTAGGGTTCGGTTTAGGGTTAGGGTAAGGGTTAGGGTCAGGGTTAGGGTTAGGGTTAGGGTTAGGTTTAGGGTAGGGGTTAGGGTTAGGGTTAGGCTTAGGGTTAGGTTTAGGGAAAGGTTTAGGGTTAGGGTAAGGGAAAGGTTAAGGGTTAGGGTTAGGGTTAGGATTAGGGTTAGTGATAGAGTTAGGGTAAGGGTTAGGGTTAGGGTTAGGGTTAGCATTTAGGTTAGGTTTAGGGTTAGGGTTAGGGTAAGGGTAAGGGTTAGGGTTAGGGTTAGGGTTAGGGGTTAGGGTTAGGGTTAGGGTTAGGGGTTAGGGTTAGGGTTAGGTTTAGGTTTAGGGTTAGGGTAAGGGTTAAACTTAGTGTTAGGTTTAGAGTAAGGGTTAGGGTTAGGGTTAGGATTAGGTTTAGGGCTAGGTTTAGGGTAGGGGTTAGGGTTAGGGTTAGGGGTAAAGGTTAGAGTTTGGTTTAGGGTTAGGGTAACGGTGAGGATTAGGTTTAGGGTTAGGGTTAGGGGTAGGGTTAGGGTTAGGTTTAGGGTTAGGGTTAGGGTTAGGGTAAGGGTAAGGGTTAGGGTTAGGGTAAGGGTTAGTGTTAGGGTTAGGGTAAGGGTTAGGGTTAGGGTTAGTTTAAGGTAAGGGTAAGGGTTAGAGTTAGGGTTAGGGTTAGGGTTAGGGTTTATTGTTAGGGTTAGGTTTATGGTTAGGGTAATGGTTAGGGTTAGGGTTAGGTTTAGATAAGGGTAAGTGTTAGGGTTAGGGTTACGGTTAGGGTTAGGCTTAGTCTTAGGGTTAGGGTTAGGGTTAGGTTTAGGGAAAGGGTAAGGGTTAGGGTTAGGGTTCGGGTTAGGGTTAGGGTAAGGATTAGGGTTAGTCTTAGGGTTAGGGTAAGTGTTAGGGTTAGGGTTAGGGTTAGGGTTAGCACTAAGGTTAGGGTTAGGGTTAGGGTAAGGGTAAGTGTTGGGGTTAGGGTTAGGTTTAGGGTAACGATAAGGGTAAGGGTTAGTGTTAGGGTTAGTTTAGGTTTAGGGTAAGGGTTAGGGTTAGGGTTAGGTTTAGGGTTAGGGTAAGGATTAGGGTTAGAGCTAGGGTTAGGGGTAGGGGTAATGTTAGGATTAGGTTTAGGGTTAGAGTTAGGGTTAGGGTAAGGGTAAGGTTTACGGGTAGATTTAGGGTTAGGTTTAGGGTTAAGTTAAGGGTAAGGGTTAGGGTTAGGGTTAGGGTTAGGTTTAGGGTAAGGGTTAGGGTTAGGGTAAGGGTTAGGGTTAGCCTTAGGGTTAGGGTAAGGGTTAGGGTTAGGTTTAGGTTTATGCTTATGGTTAGGTTTAGGGTAAGGGTTAGGGTTAGGGTTAGGGGTAAGGTTTAGGGTTAGGGTTATGTTTAGGGTTAGGGTAAGGGTAAGGTTACGTTTAGGGTTAGGGTTAGGGGTTAGGGTTCTGGTAAGGGAAAGTGTTAGGGATAGAATTAGAGTAAGGGTATGGGTTCAGGTTAGCGTTAGGTTAGGTTAAGGGTTATTGTTAGGGTTAGGGTTAGTGTTAGGGTTTGGGTTAGGTTTAGAGTTAGGGTTCGGATTAGGGTTAGGGTAAGAAGAAGTGTTAGGGTAAGGGTTAGGGTTAGGGTTAGGGTAAGGGTAAGGGTTAGGGTTAAGGTTAGGGTTAGGGTTAGGGGTTAGGGTTAGGGTTAGGGTTACGTTTAGGGTTAGGTTTAAGGTAAGGGTTAGGGTTAGGGTTAGGATTAGGGTTAAGGGTAAGGGTTAGAGTTAGGTTTAGGGTTAGGGTAACGGTGAGGTTTAGGTTTAGTTTTAGGGTTAGGGGTTAGGTTTAGGGCTAGGTTTATGGTTAGGGTTAAGGTAAGTGTAAGGGTTAGGGTTAAGGTTAGTGTTAGGGTTTGGGATAGGGTATGTGTTAGGGTTAGGTTTAGGGTAAGGGAAAGTGTTAGGGTTAGGGTTAGGGTTAGGATGAGGGTAAGGGTTAGGGTTAGGGTTAAGGTTAGGGTTTAGGGTTAGGGTAAGGGTAAGTGATAGGGTTAGGGTTAGGGGTTAGGTTTAGGGTTAGGGTTAGGGTTAGGTTTAGGGTTAGGGTTAGGGTAAGGGTAAGGGTTAGGTTAGGGTAAGAGTTAGGGTTAGGGTTAGGGTAAGTGTTAGGGTTAGAGTTAGAGTTAAGGTAAGGGTTGGGTTAGGGTTACGGTAAGGGTTAGGGTTAGGGTTGGGTAAGGGTTAGGGTTAGTGTTAGGGTAAGGGTAATGGTTAGAGTTAGGGTTAGGGTTAGGGTTAGGGGTTAGGGTTAGGGTTAGGTTTATGGTTAGGGTAAGGTTTAGGGTTAGGATTAGGTTATATAAGGGTAAGTGTTAGGGTTGGGGTTAGTGTTAGGGTTAGGTTTTGTCTTAGGGTTAGGGTTAGGGTTAGGGTTAGGGTTAGGGAAAGGGTGAGGGTTAGGGTTAGGGTTAGGGTTAAGGTAAGGATTTGGGTTAGTCTTAGGGTTAGGGTAAGAGTTAGGGTTAGGGTTAGGGTTAGCACTAAGGTTAGGGTTAGGGTGAGGGTAAGTGTAAGGGTTGGGGTTAGGGTTAGGGTTAGGATAAGGGTAAGGGTTAGGGTTAGGGTTAGGGTTAGGTTTAAGGTAAGGGTTAGGGTTAGGTAGGGTAAGGTAAGATTTAGGGTTAGGGTTAGGGTTACGGTAAGGGTTAGTGTTAGTGTTAGGTTTAGGGTTAGGTTTAGGGTTGGGGTTAGGGATAGGGTAAGGGTTAGGGTTAGGGTTAGGTTTAGGTTTAGGGTTAGGGTTAGGGTTAGGGGAAGGGTAAGGTTTAGGGTTAGGTTATATAAGGGTTAGGGTTAGGGTTAGGGTTAGGGTTAGTGTAAGGATTAGGTTTAGGGTTAGGTTTAGGAGAAGGGTGAGGGTTAGGGTGAGGGTTATGGTTAGGTTTAGGGTTTAGGGTTCGGGTTAGGGTTAGGGTTAGGGTAAGGGTTAGGGTCAGGGTTAGGGTTAGGGTTAGGTTTAGGTTAGGGTTTGGGTTAGGGTTCGGGTAAGGATTAGGTTTCGTGTTAGTGTTAGGGTTAGGGTTAGGGTTAGGGTTAGGGTTATCATTAAGGTTAGGGTTAGGGATAGGGTAAGGGGAAGGGTTAGGTTTAGGGTTATGGTTATTGTTAGGTTAAGGGTTAGGGTTAGGGTTAGGTATAGGGTTTGGGTTAGGTTTAGGGTTAGGTTTAGGATTAGGGTTAGGGTAAGGGTAATTGTTAGGGTTTGGGTTAGGGTTTGGGTTAGGGTTAGGGTAAGGGTTAGGATTGGCGTTAGGGTTAGTGTTAGGGTTAGGGTTAGGTTTAGTGTTAGGGTTAGGGTTAGGGTTAGGGTTAGGGGTTAGGGTTAGGGTTAGGGTAAGGGTAAGGTTTAGAGTTAGGGTTAGGTTAGGGTAGGTTTAGGGTAAGGGTAAGTGTTATTGTTAGGGTTAGGTTTAGGATAAGGGTAAGGATTAGGGTTAGGTTTTGGGTTAGGGTTAGGGTTAGGGGTTAGGCTTATGCTTAGAGTAAGGGTAAGGGTTAGGGTTAGGGTTAGGGTTAGGGTTAAGTTTGAGGTTAGGTCTAGGGTTAGGGTTAGGGTAAGGGTTAGGCTTTGGGTTAGGGTAAGGATAAATGTTAGAGTTAAGGTTAGGGTGAGGGTTAGGGTTAGGGGTAGGATTAGGGTTATGGTTAGGGTAAGGGTTAGGGTTAGATTTAGGGTTAGGGTTAGACTTAGTGTTAGGGTAAGGGTAAGGGTTAGGTTTAGGCTTAGGGTTAGGGTTAAGGTTGAGGTTAGGGTTAGGGTAAGGATAAATGTTTATGTTATGGTCAGGTTGAGGGCTAGGGTTAGGGTAAGGGTTATCGTTATGGTAAGGGTTAGGGTTATGCTTAGTGTTAGAGTAAGGGTAAGGGTTAGTGTTATGGTTAGGATTAGGGTTAGGTTTAAGTTTGAGGTTAGGGTTAGGGTTAGGGTTAAGGTTAGGATAAGGGTTAGGGGTAGGGTTAGGGATAGGTTAAGGGTAAAGTTTAGGGTTAGGGTTAGGGTAAGGGAAAGTGTAAGGGTTAGGGTTAGAGGTTAGGGTTAATGTTAGGGTTAGGTTAAGGGTTAGGGTTAGAGTTAGGGTTAGGGTTAGGATCAGGGTTAGGGTTAGGGTAAGGGTAAGTGTTAGGGTTAGGGTTAGGGTTAGGGTTTGGGTAAGGGTTATGTTTAGGGTTACAGGTTAGGTTTAGGGTTGGGGTTAAGGTTAGGGTTAGGAAAATGGAAAGTGTTAGGTTTAGGTTAAGGGTAAGGGTTAGGGTTAGGGTTAGGGTTAGGGTTAGGGAAAGGGTAAGGTTTAGGGTAAGGCTTAGGGTTAGGGTAAGGATTAGGAATAGGGTTATGTTCAGGGTAAGTGTTACGGTTAGGGTTAGGGTTAGTGTTAGTGTTAGGATTAGTGTAAGGCTTAGGGTAAGGGCAAGGGTTAGGGATAGGGTTAGGGTTAAGTTTAGGGTTAGGATTAGTGTTAGGACTAGGGTTAAGGTTAGAGTTAGGGTTAGGGTTAGGGT
>JANJXV010000044.1:7357500-7367500 GCA_024803745.1 Megascapheus bottae
TTAAGGTTAAGGTTGAGGTTAGGTTTAGGGTTAGGGTTAGGGTAAGGGTTAGGGTTAGGTTTAGGGTTAGTTTTAGGGTTAGGGTAAGTGTTAGGGTTAGGGTTAGGGTAAGGGTAAGGGTTAGGGTTAGGGTTAGGGTTAGGGTTTAGGGTTAGGGTTAGGTTTAGGGTTAGGGTTAGGGTAAGGGTTAGACTTAGGGTTAGTGTTAGAGTAAGGGTTAAGTTTAGAGGTAGGATTAGGTTTAGGGCTAGGTTTAGGGTAAGGGTTAGGGTTAGGGTTAGGGTTAGGGGTAAGGGTTAGAGTTAGGTTTAGGGTTAGGGTAACGGTGAGGTTTAGGTTTAGGGTTAGGGTTAGGGGTAGGGTTAGGGGTACGTTTAGGGTTAGGGTTAAGGTAAGTGTAAGGGTTAGGGTTAAGTTTAGGGTTAGGATTAGGGTTAGGTTTAGCGTTACTGTTAGGGTTAGGGTTAGGTTTAGGGTAAGGGTAAGGTTTAGGATTAGGGTTAGGGTTAGGGTAAGGGAAAGTGTTAGGGTTAGGGTTAGGGTTAGGGTTAGGATGAGGGTAAGGGTTAGGGTTAGGTTTATGGTTAGGGTAATGGTTAGGGTTAGGGTTAGGTTTAGATAAGGGTAAGTGTTAGGGTTAGGGTTAGGTTTAGGGTTAGGCTTAGTCTTAGTGTTAGGGTTAGTGTTAGGTTTAGGGAAAGGGAAAGGGTTAGGGTTAGGGTTAGGTTTAGGGTAAGGATTACGGTTAGTCTCAGGGTTAGGGTAAGTGTTAGGGTTAGGGTTAGGGTTAGCACTAAGGTTAGGGTTAGGGTTAGGGTAAGGGTAAGGTTTGGGGTTAGGGTTAGGTTTAGGGTAAGGGTAAGGGTTAGGGTTAGGTTTAGGTTAGGTTTAGGATTAGGGTAAGGGTAAGGGTTAGGGTTAGGATCAGTGTTAGGTTTAGGGTTAGGGTAAGGGTTAGGGTTAGGGTTATGGTTAGGGGTAGGGTTAGGGTTAGAGTTAGGGTTAGAGTTATGGTTAGGGTAAGGGTAAGGTTTACGGTTAGAGTTAGGGTTAGGTTTAGGATTAAGTTAACGGTAAGGGTTATGGTTAGGGTTAGGTTTAGGGTAAGGGTTAGGGTTAGGTAGGGTAAGGGTAAGATTTAGGGTTAGGGTTAGGGTTACAGTAAGGGTTAGTGTTAGTGTTAGGGTTAGGGTTAGGTTTAGGGTAACGGTTAGGAAAGGGTAATGGTTAGGTTTAGTTTTAGGTTTAGGTTTGGGTTAGGGTTAGGGACAGGGTAAGTGTAAGTTTTAGGGTAAGGGTAAAAGTTAGGGTTAGGTTTAGAGTTGGGGTTAAGGTTAGGGTTAGGGTTAGAGTAAGGGTAAGGTTAGGGTTAGGGTTAGGGTAAGGGTAAGGTTTAGGGTTAGGGTTAGGGTTAGTGGAAGGGTTAGGGATAGGGTGAGGGTTGGGTTACGGTTAGGGTTTAGGGTTCGGTTTAGGGTTAGGGTAAGGGTTAGGGTCAGGGTTAGGGTTAGGGTTAGGTTTAGGGTAGGGGTAAGTGTTAGGTTTAGGGTTAGGGTTAGGGAAAGGGTTAGGGTTAGGGTTAGGGTTAGGGTTAGCATTAAGGTTAGGGATAGGGATAGGGTAAGGGGAAGGGTTAGGTTTAGGGTTAGGGTTAGGTTAAGGGTTAGGGTTAGGGTTAGGGTTAGGGGTAAGGGTTAGGGTTATGTTTAGGGTTAGGGTAAGGGTAAAGTTTAGGTTTAGGGTTATGATTAGGTGTTAGTGTTAGGGCTAGGTTTAGGGTTAGGGTAAGGGTAAGTGTTAGGGTTAGGGTTAGGGTTAGGGTTTGGATGAGGGTAAGGGTTAGCGTTAGGGTTAAGGTTAGGTGTTAGGGTTAGGGTAAGGGTAAGTGTTAGGGTTAGGGGTTAGGGTTAGTGTTAGGGTTAGGTTTAGAGTTAGGGTTAGGGTATAGCAGTAAGTTTAGGGTTAGGGATAGGGTAAGGGAAAGGGTTAGGGTTAGGGTTAGTGGTTAGCGTTAAGGTTAGGGTAAGGGTTGGGGTTAGGATAAGGGAAAGTGATAGGGTTAGGGTGAGGGTTAGGGTTAGGATAAGGGTAAGGGTTAGAGTTAGGGTTAGGGTTAGGTTTAGGGTTAGGTTTCGGATAAGGTATAGGATTAGGGTTAGGGTTAGGTTTAGAGTTAGGGTTAGGGTTAGGGTTAGGGTAACGGCAAGGGTTACGGTTTGGGTTAGGGTTAGATTTAGGTGTTAGGGTTAACGTTAGGGTTAGGGTAAGGTTAGGGTTAGGGTCAGGGTTAGGGTTAGGGTAAGGGTAAGTGTTAGGGTTAGGGTTAGGCTTCGGGGTAGGGTAAGGGTAAGGGTTAGGGTTAGGGTTAGGGTAAGGGTTAGGGTTAGGGTTAGGGTAAGAGTAAGTGTTAGGGTTAGGGTTAGGGTTAGGGTTAGGGATAGGTTTAGGATAGGGTTAGGGTTAGGGTTAGGGTAAGGATAAGTGTTAGGGTTAGATTTAGGGTTAGGGTAAGTGTAAGGGTAAGGCTTAGGGTTAGGGTTAGGGTTAAGGATAGGGTTAGTGTTAGGGTTAGGGTTAGTGTAAGGGTAAGATTTAGGTTTATGATTAGGGTTAAGGTTAGAGTTAGGGTTAGGGTTAGGCTAAGGGTTAGGTTTAGAGTTAGAGTAAGATTTACGGTTACAGTAAGGGTTAGGGTTAGGGTTATGGTTAGGGTAAGGATTAGGGTTAGGGTTAGGGTTAGGGTAAGGGTTAGGTTTAGGGTTAGGGGTAGCATTAAGTTTAGGGTTAGGGTTAGGGTAAGGGTAAGGGATAGGGTTAGGGTTAAAGTTAGGGTTAGGGGTTAGGGTTAGGTTTAGGGTTAGGTTTAGGGTTTGGGTTAGGATAAGGCTAAGGGTTAGGTTTAGGTTTAGGGTTAGGGTTAGGTTTTGGGTTAGTGTTAGTGTAAGTGTAAGGGTTAGGGTTAGAATTCGGTTTAGTGTATGGTTTAGGGTTAGGTTTAGGTTTAGGGTTAGGGTTAGGTTAAGGTTAAGGGTTAGGGTTAGGGTTAGGGTTGGGGGTTAGGGCTAGCTTAGGGTTAGGTTTAGGGTGAGGTTAGGGTTAGGGTTAGCGGTTAGGTTTAATGTTATGGTTATGGTTAGGGTTATGTTAGGGTTAGGTTTAGGGTTAGGGTTAGGGTTAGGGTTAGGTTAAGGGTAAGTGTTAGGGTAAGGGTTAGGGTTAGGTTAAGTTTTAGGGTTAGGGTTAGTGTTAGGTTTAGGGTTAGTTTTAGTTTAGGGTTAGGGTTAGGGTAAGGGTAAAGGTTAGGGTTAGGGTTAGGTTTAGGTTTAGGGTAAGGGTTAGGGTTAGGTTTAGGGTAAGGGTAAGGTTTAGGGTTAGGGTTAGTGTTTGGGTAAGGGTAAGGCTTAGGGTTAGGGTTAGGTTTGGGTTAGGGTTAGGGTAAGGGTTAGGGTTAGATTTAGGGTTAGGGTTAGTTTCAGGGTTAGGGTTAGGGTTAGGGTTAGGGTTAGGATAAGGTTACGGTTAGTGTCAGGGTTAGGGTTAGGGTAAGGGTAAGTGTTAGGATTAGGGTTAGGCTTAGGGTTAGGGTAAGGGAAAGGGTTAAGTTTAGGGTTAGGGCTAGGGTAAGGGTTAGGTTTAGGGTTAGGGTTAGGGTTAGGGTTAGGGTAAGGGTTAGGGTTAGGTTTAGGATTGGCGTTAAGTTTAGGGTTAGGGTTAGGGTAAGGATAAGGGTTAGGGTTAGGGTTTGGGGAAGTGTTAGGGTTAGGGTTATGGTGAGGGTTAGGGTTATGGTTGGGGTTAGGGTTAGGGTTAGGATAAGGGGAAGGGTTAGGGTTAGGGTTAAGGTTAGGGGTTAGGGTTAGGGTAAGGGTAAGGTTTAGGGTTAGGGTTAGGGGTTAGTGTTAAGAATAGTGTTAAGGGTTAGGGTTAGGTTTAGCATTGGCGTTAAGTTTAGGGTTAGGGTTAGGGTAAGGATAAGGGTTAGGGTTAGGGTTAGGGTTTGGGGAAGTGTTAGGGTTAGGGTTAGGGTGAGGGTTAGGGTTATGGTTGGGGTTAGGGTTAGGGTTTGGATAGGGGAAGGGTTAAGGTTAGGATTACGGTTAGGGTTAGGGTAAGGGTAAGGTTAGGATTAGAGTTAGGGTTAGGGTTAGGTTTCGGTTTAGGGTTAGAGTAAGGGTTAGGGTTAGGGTTAGGGTTAAGGTTAGGGTTAGTGTTAGGGGTAGGGTTAGGGTTAGTGTAAGGGTAAGATTTAGCTTTAGGGTTAGTGTTAAGGTTAGAGTTAGGGTTAGGGTGAGGCTAAGGGTTAGGTTTAGAGTTAGGGTAAGGGTTATGGTTACGGTAAGGGTTAGTTTTAGGGTTAGGGTTAGGGTAAGGATTAGGGTTAGGGTTAGGGTTAGGGTAAGGGTTAGGTATAGGGTTAGGGTTAGCATTAAGTTTAGGGTTAGGGTAAGGGTAAGGGTTAGTGTTAGGGTTAAAGTTAGGGTTAGGGGTTAGGGTTACGGTTAGGGTTAGGGTTAGGTTTAGGGTTTGGGTTAGGATAAGGCTATGGGTTAGGTTTAGGGTTAGGGTTAGGGTTAGGGTTAGGATTAGGATTAGGGTTAGGGTAAGGGTAAGGGTTAGGGATAGAGTTAGGTTTAGGGTAAGGTTTAGGGTTAGGGCTAGGTTTAGGGTTAGGGTTAGGTTAAGGGTAAGGGTTAGGGTTAGGGTTAGGGTTGGGGGTTAGGGATAGCTTTAGGGTTAGGTTTAGAGTGAGGTTAGGGTTAGGGGTTAGTTTTAATATTAAGGCTATGGTTAGGGTTAGGGTTAGGGTTAGGATAAGGGTAAGTGTTAGGGTAAGGGTTAGGGTTAGGGTAAGTTTTAGGGTTAGGGTTAGGGTTAGGTTTAGGGTTAGTTTTAGGTTAGGGTTAGGGTTAGGGTAAGGGTAAGGGTTAGGGTTATGTTTAGGTTTAGGTTTAGGGTAAGGGTTAGGGTTAGGTTTAGGGTAAGGGTAAGGTTTAGGGTTAGGGTTAGGGTTAGTGTTAGGGTAATGGTAAGGGTTAGGGTTAGGGTTAGGGTTAGGTTTGGGTTATGGTTAGGGTAAGGGTAAGGGTTAGATTTAGGGTTAGGGTTAGTTTCAGGGTTAGGGTTAGGGTTAGGTTTAGGGTTAGGGTAAGGTTAGGGTTAGTGTCAGGGTTAGGGTTAGGGTAAGGGTAAGTGTTAGATTAGGGTTAGGCTTAGGGTTAGGGTAAGGGAAAGGGTTAGGGTAAGGGTTAGGGTTAGGGTAAGGGTTAGGGTTAGGGTTAGGGTTAGGGTGAGCGTTAGGTTTAGGGTTAGCATTCGGAGTTGGGGTTATGGTTAGGGTAATGGTTTGGGTTAGGGTTAGGGTAAGGGTAAGGGTTAGGGTTAAGTTTAGGGTTAGGTTTATGCTTATGGTAAGGGTTAGGTTTAGGTAAGTGTTAGGGTTAGGTTTATGGTTAGGGTTAGGTTTAGGGTAAGGGTTAGGGTTAAGTTTAGGATTGCCGTTAAGTTTAGGGTTAGGGTTAGGGTAAGGATAAGGGTTAGGGTTAGGGTTAGGGTTTGGGGAAGTGTTAGGGTTAGGGTTTGGGTGATGGTTAGGGTTAGGGTTGGGGTTAGGGTTAGGGTTAGGATAAGGGGAAGGCTTAGGGTTAGGGTTAAGGTTAGGGGTTAAGGTTAGGGTAAGGTTAAGGGTTAGGGTTAGGTTTAGGTGTTAGTGTTAAGGATAGGGTTAAGGTTAGGATTACGGTTAGGGTTAGAGTAAGGCTAAGGTTAGGGTTAGTGTTAGGGTTAGGGTTAGGTTTAGGTTTAGGGTTAGAGTAAGGGTAAGGGTTAGGGTTAGGGTTAGGGTTAAGGTTACGGGTAGTGTTAGGGGTAGGGTTAGGCTTAGTGTAAGGGTAAGATTTAGATTTAGGGTTAGTGTTAAGGTTAGAGTTAGGGTTAGGGTGAGGCTAAGGGTTAGGTTTAGGGTTAGGGTAAGGGTTAGGGTTACGGTAAGGGTTAGGGTTAGGGTTAGGGGTAGGGTAAGGATTATTGTTAGGTTTAGGGTAAGGGTTAGGGTTAGGGTTAGGGTGAGCGTTAGGTTTAAGGTTAGCGTTAGGAGTTGGGGTTATGGTTAGGATAAGGGTTTGGGTTAGGGTTAGGTTAAGGGTAAGGGTTAGGGTTAAGGTTAGGGTTAGGGTTAGGGTTATGGTAAGGGTTAGGGTTAGGGTAAGGGTTAGGGTTAGGTTTATGGTTAGGGTTAGGGTTAGGGTAAGGGTTAGGGTTAGGTTTAGGGTTGGGGTTAAGTTTAGGGTTAGGGTTAGGGTAAGGATAAGGGTTAGTGTTAGTGTTAGTGTTTGGGGAAGGGTTATGGTTAGGGTTAGGGTGAGGGTTAGGGTTAGGGTTAGGGTTAGGGGGTAGGGTTCTGGTTATGGTTAGGGTTAGGGTAAGGGTTAGGGTCAGAGATAGGGTTAGGGTTAGGTTTAGGGTAAGGGTAAGGGTAAGGGTTATGGTTAGGTTTGGGGAAAGGGTAAGTGTTAGGATTAGCGTTTGGGTTAGGGTTCCGGTAAGGATTAGGTTTCGGGTTTGTGTTAGGGTAAGGGTTAGGGTTACCATAAGGTTAGGGTTAGGGATAGGGTAAGGGTTAGGGTTAGGTTTAGGTTTAGGGTCAGGGGATAGAGTTAAGGTTAGGGTCAGGGTTATGTTAGGGTTAGGTTTAGGGTTAGGGTTAGGGTTAGGATAAGGGTAAGTGTTAGGGTTAAGGTTAGGTTAGGGTTAGGATAAGGGTAAGGGTTAGGGTTTGGTTTAGGGTTAGGGGTTAGGGTTAGGGTTAGGGTTAGGTTAGCGTTAGGGTTAGGGTTAGGGTTAGGTTTGGGTTAGGTTTAGGCTTAGTGTTAGGGTTAGGTTTAGGGTTAGGGTTAGGTTTAGGCTTAGGGTTAGGGTTAGGCTTAGGGTTAGGGTTAGGGTAAGGTATAGGCTTAGGGTTAGTGTTAGGATTAGCTTTAGAGTTAGAGTTAGGGTTAGGGTAACGGTAAGGGTTAGGGTTAGGGTTAGGGTAAGGGTAAGGGTTAGGGTGAGGGTTAGGGTTAGTCTAAGGGTAAGTGTTAGGTTTAGGGTCAGGGTTAGGGTTAGGTAAATGTAAGTGTTAGGGTTAGGGTTAGGCTTATGTGTAGGTAAGAGTAAGGATTAGGGTTAGGGTTAGGGTTAGGGATAGGTTTAAGGTAAGTGTTAGGGTTAGGTAAGGTAAAGGTAAGATTTAGGGTTAGGGTCAGGGTTAGGGTTAGGGTGAGTGTTAGGGTTACGGTTAGGGTTAGGGTAAGGTTTAGGGTTAGGGTTAGGGTTAGGGTTAGGGTTAGGGTAAGGGTAAGTGTTAGGGTTAGGGGTAGGGTTAGGGTAAGGGTTAGGGTTAGGGTTAGAGTTAGGGGTTAGGGTTAGGGTTAGGTTTAGGGTTAGGGTTAGGGTAAAGGTTAGGGTTAGGTTTGGATTAAGGTAAGGGTTAGGGTTAGGGTTAGGTTTAGGGTTAGGTTTAGAGGAAGGTAAGGGTTAGGGGTAGGTTTAGGGTTAGGGTTAGGGTTAGGGTTAGGGTTAGGGTAAGGGTTAGGTTTAGGGTTATGGTTAGGGTTAAGGTTAGGGTTAGGGTTAGGGTTACGGTAAGGGTAAGGTTTAGAGTAAGGGTTATAGTTAGGGTTAGGGTTAAGGTTAGGGTTAGGGTTAGGGTAAGGTTAAGGGTAAGGGTTAGGGTTAGGATTAGGTTTAGGGTTAGGGTTAGGATAAGGTCAAGGGTTAGGGTTAGGGTTAGTGTTAGGGTTAGGGTTAAGGTTAGGGTTAGTGTTAGGGTAAGGGTTAGTGTTAGGGTTAGGGATAGGGTTAGGGTTAGGTTTAGGGTTAGAGTTAGGGTTAGGGTAAGGGTAAGGTTTACAGTTAGGGTTAGGTTTAGGGTTAAGTTAGGGTAAGGGTTAGGGTTAGGGTTAGGGATAGGTTTAGGGTAAGTGTTAGGGTTAGGTAGGGTAAGGGTAAGATTTAGGGTTAGGGTCAGGGTTAGGGTTAGGTAAGAGATAGGGTTACGGTTAGGGTTAGGGTTAGGTTTAGGGTTAGTTTTAGGGTAAGGGTTAGGGTAAGGGTTAGGGTTAGGGTTACGTTTAGGTTTAGGGATAGGGTTAGGGTAAGGGTAAGGGTTAGGGTTAAGGTTAGGGTTACGGTTAGGGTTATGGTAAGGTTTAGGGTTAGGGTTAGTGTTAGGGTTAGTCTTAGGGTTAGGGTTAGGGTTAGGGTTAGGGAAAGGGTTAGGGTTAGGGTTAGGTTTAGGATTAGGGTAAGGGTAAGGGTTAGAGTTAGGGTTAGGGTTAGGGTTAGGTTTAGGGGTTAGGGTTAGGATTTGGTTTACTGTTAGGGTAAGGGTTAAGGTTAGGGTTACGTTTACGTAAGTGTAAGTGTTAGGGTTAGGGTTAGGGTTAGAAGTTAGGGTTAGGGTTAGGTTTAGGGTTAGGGTTAGGGTAAGGGTAAGGGTTAAGGTTAGCGTTAGGGTTAGGGTAAGGGTTAGGGTTAGGGTTAGGGTTAGGTTTAGGGTTATGTTTAGGGTAAGGATTAGTGTTAGGGTTAGGGTTAGGGGTAAGGGTTAGGGTTATGTTTAGGGTTAGGGTAAGGGTAAGGTTTAGGTTTAGGGTTAGGGTTAGGGGTTAGGGTTCGGGTAAGGGTAAGGGTTAGGGTTAGGGTTAGGGGTTAGAGTTAGGTTTAGGGTTATGGTAAGGGTTACGGTCAGGGTTAGGGTTAGGGTTAGGTTTAGGGTAGGGGTAAGGTTTAGGGTTAGGATTAGGTTTAGGGAAATGGTAAGGGTTTGGGTTAGGGATTGGGTTAGGGTTCAGGTAAGGATTAGGTTTTGGGTTAGTGTTAGGGTAAGGGTTAGGGTTAGGGTTTGGGTTAGGGTTAGGGTTAGGGTTAGGGTTAGGGGAAGGGTTACGGTTAGGGTAAGGTTTAGGGTTATGGTAAGGGTTATGGTCAGGGTTAGTGTTAGGGTTCGGTTTAGGGTAGGGGTAAGGTTTAGGGTTAGGGTTAGGTTTAGGGAAATGGTAAGGGTTAGGGTTAGGGATTGGGTTAGGGTTCGGGTAAAGATTAGGTTTTGGGTTAGTGTTAGGGTAAGGGTTATGGTTACGGTTAGGGTTAGCATTAAGGTTAGTTTTAGGGATAGGGTAAGGGGAAGGGTTAAGGTTAGTGTTAGGCTTAGGTTAAGGGTTAGGGTTAAGGTTAGGGTTAGTGTTAGGTTTTGGGTTAGGTTTTGGGTTAGGTTTAGGATTAGGGTTAGGATAAGGGTAAGTGTTAGGGTTAGAGTTAGGTTTAGGGTTAAGGTAAGGGTAAGGGTTAGGATTAGGGTTAGGGTTAGGGTTAAGTGTTAGGGTTAGGGTTAGGTTTAGGGTTATGGTTAGGGTTAGGGTAAGTGTTAGGGTTAGGTTTAGGTTTATGCTTAGGGTTAGGTTTAGGGTAAGGGTTAGGGTTAGGGTTAGGGGTAAGGGTTAGGGTTAGGGTTATGTTTAGGGTTAGGGTTAGGGTAAGGTTACGTTTAGGGTCGAGGTTAGGGGTTAGGGTTCGGGTAAGGGAAAGTGTTAGGGTTAGGATTGGAGTAAGGGTATGGGTTCAGGTTACTGTTAGGTTAGGTTAAGGGTTATTGTTAGGGTTAGGGTTAGTGTTAGGGTTTGGGTTAGGTTTAGAGTTAGGGTTCGGATTAGGGTTAGGGTAAGAAGAAGTGTTAGGGTAAGGGTTAGGGTTAGGGTTAGGGTAAGGGTAAGGTTTAGGGTTAAGGTTAGGGTTAGGGTTAGGGGTTAGGGTTAGGGTTAGGGTTAGGTTTAGGGTTAGGTTTAAGGTAAGGGTTAGGGTTAGGGTTAGGATTAGGGTTAAGGGTAAGGGTTAGAGTTAGGTTTAGGGTTAGGGTAACGGTGAGGTTTAGGTTTAGGGTTAGGGTTAGGGGTTAGGTTTAGGGCTAGGTTTATGGTTAGGGTTAAGGTAAGTGTAAGGGTTAGGGTTAAGGTTAGGGTTA
>JANJXV010000044.1:7375000-7415000 GCA_024803745.1 Megascapheus bottae
TAGGTTTAGGGTTAGGTTTAGGGTTAGGGGTAGGGTAAGGGTAAGGGTTAGGGTTAGGGTTTAGGGTTAGTGTTAGAGTAAGGGTTAGGTTTAGGTTTAGGGTTAGGGTAAGGGTTAGGATTAAGGTTAGGGTTAGGTTTAGGGTTGGGGTTAGAGTTAGGGCTAGGGTAAGTGTAAGGGTTAGGGTTAGGGTTAGGGTAAGAGTTAGGGTTAGTGTAAGGGTAAGGGTTAGGTTTAGGGTTAGGGTTAGGTTTAGGGTTTGGGTTAGGGTTAGGCTTAGGGTTAGGTTTAGGGTTTGGGTTAGGGTTAGGTTTAGGGTTAGGGTAAGGGTAAGGGTTAGGGTTAGGGTTAGGGTTAAGGTTTGGGTTAGGGTTAGGGAAAGGGTAAGGGTTAGGGTTAGGGTTAGGTTTAGGGTAAGGTTACGGTTTAGGGTTAGGGTTAGGGTTAGGGTTAGGGTTAGGTTTAAGGTTAGGGTTAGGGTTAAGGTTAGGGTTAGGGTAGGGAAAGGCTAAGGGTTAGGATTAGGGTTAGGGTTAGGGTTAAGGTAAGGGTAAGTGTTATGGTTAGGCTTAGGTTTAGGGTTAGGTTTAGGGTTAGGGTTAGTGTAAGGGTAGGGTTATGGTTAGGTTTAGGGTTAGGGTTTGGGTTAGTGTTAGGTTTAGGGTTAGGTTGAAGGTTAGGGTGAGGGTTAGGGGATAGGGTTAGGGTTAAGGTTAGGGTTAGGGTATGGGTTACGGTTAGGGTTAGAGTAAGGGTAAGCGTTACTGTAAGGGTAAGTGTTAGGGTTAGGGTTAGGTTTAGGTTTAGGGTAAGGGTAAGGTTTAGGGTTAGGGTTAGGGTTAGGGTTTGGAATAGGGTTAGGGTTAGGGTAAGGGTAATTGTTAGGGTTAGGGTTAGGGTTAGGGTTAGTGTTAGGGTTATGGAAATGATTAGGGTTAGGGTTAGGGTTAAGGTTAGGGTTAGGGTTAGGGTTAGGGGTTAGTGTTAGAGTTAGGGTAAGGGTTACGGTTAGGGTTAGGGTTAGGGTTAGGGTAAGGGTAAGGGTTAGGGTTAGGGTTAGGGTTAAGGTTTGGGTTAGGGTTAGGGAAAGGGTAAGGGTTAGGGTTAGGGTTAGGTTTAGGGTAAGGTTACGGTTTAGGGTTAGGGTTAGGGTTAGGGTTAGGGTTAGGTTTAAGGTTAGGGTTATGGTTAAGGTTAGGGTTAGGGTAGGGAAAGGCTAAGGGTTAGGGTTAGGGTTAGGGTTAGGGTTAAGGTAAGGGTAAGTGTTATGGTTAGGCTTAGGTTTAGGGTTAGGTTTAGGGTTAGGGTTAGTGTAAGGGTAGGGTTATGGTTAGGTTTAGGGTTAGGGTTTGGGTTAGTGTTAGGTTTAGGGTTAGGTTGAAGGTTAGGGTGAGGGTTAGGGGATAGGGTTAGGGTTAAGGTTAGGGTTAGGGTATGGGTTACAGTTAGGGTTAGAGTAAGGGTAAGCGTTACTGTAAGGGTAAGTGTTAGGGTTAGGGTTAGGTTTAGGTTTAGGGTAAGGGTAAGGTTTAGGGTTAGGGTTAGGGTTAGGGTTTGGATTAGGGTTAGGGTTAGGGTAAGGGTAATTGTTAGGGTTAGGGTTAGGGTTAGGGTTAGTGTTAGGGTTATGGAAATGATTAGGGTTAGGGTTAGGGTTAAGGTTAGGGTTAGGGTTAGGGTTAAGGTTAGGGTTAGGGTAGGGAAAGGCTAAGGGTTAGGGTTAGGGTTAGGGTTAGGGTTAAGGTAAGGGTAAGTGTTATGGTTAGGCTTAGGTTTAGGGTTAGGTTTAGGGTTAGGGTTAGTGTAAGGGTAGGGTTATGGTTAGGTTTAGGGTTAGGGTTAGGGTTAGGGTGAGGGTAAGGGTAAGGGTTAGGGTTAGGGTTAGGATTATGGTTAGGATTAGGATTAGGTTTAGGGTTAGGGGAAGGGGAAGGGTCAGGGTTAGGGTTAGGATTGGCCTTAGTGTTAGGGTAAGGGTAATGGTTAGGGTTAGGATTAAGGTTAGGGTTAGGGTTAGGGTTAGCCTTAGGTTAGGGTTAGGGTTGGGCTTAGGGTTAGGGTTACAGTTAGGGGTAGGGTTAGGGTAAGGGTAAGGGTTTGGGTTAGGGTTAGGGTTAGGGGTAGGGGTAGGTTTAGGGTTATGGTTAGGGTTAGGATTAGGGTAAGGGTAAGGGTTAGGGTTAGGGTAAGGGTAAGGGTTAGGGTTAGGGTAAGGGTAAGGGTTAGGGTTAGGGTTTGGTTTACGGTTAGGGTTAGGGTTAGGGTAAGAATAAGGGTTAGGATTAGGGTTAGGGTTAGGGTTAGGGTTATTGTTAGGGTAAGGGTAAGGGTTAGCGTTAGGGTAAGAGTAAGGGTTAGGGTTAGGGTTAGGTCTAGGGTTAGGGTTAGGTTTATGGTTAGGGTTAGGGTTAGGGTAAGGGTAAGGGTTAGCGTTAGGGTAAGAGTAAGGGTTAGCATTAGGGTTAGGTTTAGGGTTAGGTTTAGGTTTAGGGTTAGGGTTAGTGTTAGGGTAAAGGTAAGGGTTTGCGGTAGGGTAAGAGTAAGGGTTAGGGTTAGGGTTAGGGTTAGGGTAAGGTTTAGGGTTAGGGTTAGGTTTAAGGTTAGGGTTAGGGTTAGGGTTAGTGTTAGGGTAAGGGTAAGGGTTAGGGTTAGGTTTAGGATTAGGGTTTGGGTTAGGTTTAGGGTTAGGGTTAAGGTTAGCGTTAGGGTTAGAGTTAGGGTTAGGGTTAGGTTTAGGGTTAGGATTACGCTTTGCTCTTTCTGCTGGGGAACTTCTTGTCTAATCAGGATATTTCATCCTTCCTCGTTCAACTTCAGTGTACCTGCTTGTATTTCTGCGTCGTGCTCCATCGCCTACAACCGAGGAAGTACTTCCACTCATATAGCTCTATCTACTAAGAGTTGTTCGGTGTATGCGTGGTCATTTGTTCTACCACACGCAACTTCATGTATCTGGTGTTAGTTCTTGGACTTTTCATCCAGTGTAATGCTTACTGTATTTTCCGTTCAACTTTGCTCTTTCTGGTAAGCGGGGTATTATATGCTTCCTCGTTCAAATTTAGTGTACTAGCTTTTATTTCGTCGTGGTCTCTGAGCAGGTACAAGGGAGACTGTACTTCCACCGAGTGTGCTCTATCTCCTAGAGTTGTTCTTGTGAACGTGCTCATTTCTTTGACCACAAGCAACTTCAATGTATCTCGTGTTACTTCTTCGAGGACTTCATCCAGTGTAATTGGTAATGGATTTTGCCGTTGAGCTTCCTACGGAATTGCTCGATCTGGTAAGATCGTTTTTGACTAAGCTGGGTATTTTATTTTTCCTCCTGCACCTTCAGTGTATCTGCTTTTATTTCAGCGTGGTGCTTCATCTTGTATAACGGAGACTAAGCTACCATTGACATTGCTCTATCTAGTATGATTTGTTCTGTGTAAACCTGGTCATTTCTTCTACCACAAGTAAATTCAGTGTAACTCGTTTCACCTCCTGGAGGTTTTCATAGAGTGTCATGGATGCTGGATTTTGCCGGTGCAGTCAATACGGCATTGCTCTTTCAGGTGAGGAACCTCCTGTCTAATCGGGATATGTTATATAGCTCTATCTACTAAAAGTTGTTCTGTGTATGAGTGGTCATTTCTTCTACCACAAGCAACTTGAATGTATCTGGTTTTAACTCTTGGCCGTTTCCATCCAGTGTAATGCTTACTGGATTTGCCGTTCAAATTTCTACGGCATTGCTCTTTCTGTTAAGCAGGGTATTATATGCTCCCTCGTTCAACTTCAGTGTACCAGCTTTTATTTCGTCGTGGTCTCTGAGCAGGTAAAGGGAGACGGTACTTCCACCGAGATTGCTCTATCTCCTAGAGTTGTTCTTGTGAACGTGGTCATTTCTTGGACCACAAGCAACTTCTTCGAGGATTTCACCCAGTTTACTTGATACTGGATTTTGCCGGTGAGCTTCCTACGGAATTGTTCGATCTGGTAAGATCGTTTTTGTCTAAGCGGGTTATTTTATTTTTCCCCCTGCACCTTCAGTGTATCTGCATTATTTCAGCGTGGTGCTTCATCAAGTACAACGGAGACTGAACTACCATTGACATTGCTCTATCTAGTATGATTTGCTCTGCGTAAACCTGGTCATTTCTTCTACCCCTAGTAACTTCAATGTATCTCGTTTCACTTCATAGAGTGTCATGGATACTGGATTTTGCCGTTGCACTCCCTACGGCATTGTTCTTTCAGCTAAGAACCTTCTTGTCTAAGCGGGGTATTATATTCTTCCCCGTTCAAGTACCAGCTATTATTTCGTCGGGGTATCTGAGCAGGTACAAGGGAAACTGTACTTCCACCGAGATTGCAGTAGCTCCTAGAGTTGTTCTTGTGAACGTGGTCATTTCTTTGACCACCAGCAACTTCAATGTATCTCGTGTTACTTCTTTGAGGATTCCATTCAGTGTAATAGATACTGGATTTTGCCGTTGAGCTACCTAGGGAATTGTTCGATCTGCTAAGATCGTTTTTCTCTAAGCGGGTATTATATTTCCCCCCTGCACCTTCAGTGTATTTGCTTCAGTGTACCTGGTTTTATATCTGCCTGGTCTCTGAGCAAGTACAATGGGGAGTCTACTGACACCGACAATGCTCTATCTGCTAGGAGTTGCTCGGTTAACGAGGTCGTTCATTGTCCCCTAAGCAGCTTCAAGGTGTCTGCTTTAACTTCTTGGAAGATTTCATCCTAGGTAATGGATACTGTACTTTGCCGTTGAAACTCCTACGGTATTACTCTTTCTGCTGAGGACCCTCTTGTTTAATCGGGTTATTTTATTCTTCCTCGTTCAACTTCAGTGTACCTGCTTTTATTTCTGCGTGGTCCTTCATCAAGTACAACGGAGACTGAACTACCATTGACATTGCTCTATCTAGTATCATTTGTTCTGTGTAAACCTGGGCTTTTCTGCTACCCCAAGTAACTTCAATGTATCTCGTTTCACTTCCTGGAGGTTTTCATAGAGTGTCATGGATTTTGCTGTTGCACTCCCTACGGCATTGCTCTTTCTGCTAACAACCTTCTTGTCTAAGCGGGGTATTTTATTCTTCCTCTTTCAACTTCAGTGTACCTGCTTTTATTTCGTCGTGGTGTCTGAGCATGTACAATGAACAGTCTACTCCCTATCTGCTAAGAGTTGTTCTGTTACGTGGTCGTTCATTGTCCCCAAAGCGGCTTCAAGGTGTCTGCTTTTACTTCTTGGAAGATTTCATCCTGTGTAATGGATACTGTATTTTGCCATTGCACCTTCTACCGCATTGCTCTTTCTGCTGAGGAACTTCTTGTCTAATCGGGATATTTCATCCTTCCTCGTTCAACTTCAGTGTACCTGCTTTTATTTCTGCGTGGTGCTTCATCGACTACAACCGAGACAGTACTACCACTCATATAGCTCTATCTGCTAAGAGTTGTTCTGTGTGTGCGTGGTCATTTCTTCTACCACAAGCAACTTCAATGTATCCGGTGTTAGTTCTTGGACGTTTTCATCCAGTGTAATGCTCACAGGATTTTGCCGTTCAAATACCTACGGCATTTTTCCTTCTGCTAAGCGGGGTATTATATGCTTCCTCGTTCAACTTCAGTGTACCAGCTTTTATTTCGTCATGGTCTCTGAGCAGGTACATGGGAGACTGTACTTCCACCGAGTTTGCTCTATCTCCTAGAGTTGTTCTTGTGAACGTGCTCATTTCTTTGACCACAAGCAACTTCAATGTATCTCGTGTTACTTCTTTGAGGATTTCATCCAGTGTAATTGGTACTGGATTTTGCCTTTGAACTTCCTACAGAATTGTTTGATCTGCTAAGATCGTTTTTGTCTAAGCGGGGTATTTTATTTTCCCCCCTGTACCTTCAGTGTATCTGCTTTTATTTCAGCGTGGTGCTTCATCTTGTACAACGGAGACGGAGCTATCATTGACATAGGGGACAATGAACGACCACGTTAACTGAACAACTCCTAGCAGATAGAGCATTGTCGGTGGCAGTAGACTCCCCATTTTACTTGCTCAGAGACCACGCAGAAATAAAACCAGGTACACTGAGGTTGAACTAGGAAGAAGAAAACGCCGCGCTAAGACAAGAAGTTTCCAAGCAGAAAGAGCAATGCCGTATTGACTGCACCAGCAAAATCCAGCATCCATGACACTCAATGAAAACCTCCAGGAAGTGAAACGAGATACATTGAAGTTACTTGTGGTAGAAGAAATGACCAGGTTTACACAGAACAAATCATACTAGATAGAGCTATGTCAATGATTGTCCCCTACGAAGCTCCAAGGAGTCTGCTTTTACTTCTTGGAAGATTTCTTCCTGGGTAATGGATACTGTATTTTGCCGTTGAACCTCCTACGGCATTACTCTTTCTGCTGAGGACCCTCTTGTCTAATCGGGTTATTTTATTCTTCCTCGTTCAACTTCAGTGTACCTGCTTTTATTTCTGCGTGGTCCTTCATCAAGTACAACGGAGACTGAACTACCATTGACATTGCTCTATCTAGTATCATTTGTTCTGTGTAAACCTGATCATTTCCGCTACCCCAAGTAACTTCAATGTATCTCGTTTCACTTCCTGGAGGTTTTCAAAGAGTGTCATGGATTTTGCTGTTGCACTCCCTACGGCATTGCTCTTTCGGCTAACAACCTTCTTGTCTAAGCGGGGTATTTTATTCTCCCTCTTTCAACTTCAGTGTACCTGCTTTTATTTCGTCGTGTTGTCTGAGCATGTACAACGGTCTACTCCCTATCTGGTAGGAGTTGTTCGGTAAACATGGCCGTTCATTTTCCCCTAAGCAGCTTCAAGGTGTCTGCTTTTCTTGGAAGATTTCATTCTGTGTAATGGATACTGCATTTTGCCATTGGACCTACCACGGCATTGCTCTTTCTGCTGAGAAACCTCTTGTCTAATCGGGATATTTTATCCTTCCTCTTTCAACTTCACTGTACCTGCTTTTATTTCTGCGTGGTGCTTCATCCATTACAACCGAAATAGTACTACCACTCATATAGCTCTATCTACTAAGAGTTGTTCTGTGTATGAGTGGTCATTTCTTCTACCATAAGCAACTTCAATGTATCTGGTTTTAATTCTTGGCCGTTTTCATCCAGTGTAATGCTTACTGAACTATGCCCTTCAAATTTCTACGGCATTGCTCTTTCTGCTAGGCGGGGTATTATATGCTCCCTCGTTCAACTTCAGTGTACCAGCTTTTATTTCGTCGTGGTCTCTGAGCTGTACTTCCACCGAGATTGCTCTATCTCGTAGAGTTGTTCTTGTGAACGTGGTCATTTCTTTGACCACCAGCAACTTCAGTGTATCTCGTGTTACTTCTTCGAGGATTTCATTCAGTGTAATTGGTACTGAATTTTGCCGTTGAGCTTAATACGGAATTGCTCGATCTGCTAAGATCATTTTTGTCTAAGCGGGGTATTTTATTTTTCCTCTTTCAACTTCAGTGTACCTGCTTTTATTTCTGCGTGGTGCTTCATCAAGTACAACGGAGACTGAACTACCATTGACATTGCTCTATCTAGTATCATTTGTTCTGTGTAAACCTGGGCATTTCTGCTACCCCCAGTAACTTCAATGTATCTCGTTTCACTTCCTGGAGGTTTTCATAGAGTGTCATGGATTTTGCTGTTGCACTCCCTACGGCATTGCTCTTTCTGCTAACAACCTTCTTGTCTAAGCGGGGTATTTTATTCTTCCTCTTTCAACTTCAGTGTACCTGCTTTTATTTCGTCATGGTGTCTGAGCACGTACAACGAACAGTCTACTCCCTATCTGGTAGGAGTTGTTCGGTTAACGTGGTCGTTCATTGTCCCCTAAGCTGCATCAAGGTGTCTGCTTTTACTTCTTGGAAGATTTCATCCTGTGTAATGGATACTGTATTTTGCCCTTGCACCTCTTACGGCATTGCTCTTTCTGCTGATTAACCTCTTGTCTAATCGGGATATTTCATCCTTCCTCGTTCAATTTCAGTGTACCTGCTTTTATTTCTGCGTGGTGCTTCATCCACTACAACCGAGATAGTACTACCACTCATATAGCTCTATCTACTAAGAGTTGTACTGTGTAGGCATGGTCATTTCTTCTACCACAAGCAAATTCAATGTATCTTGTTTTAGTTCTTGTACTTTTTCATCCAGTGTAATGCTTACTGGATTTTGCCGTTCAAATTTCTACGGCATTGCTCGTTCTGCTAAGCAGGGTATTATATACTTCCTCGTTCAACTTCAGTGTACCAGCTTTTGTTTCGTCGTGGTCTCTGAGCAGGTAAAGGGAGACGGTACTTCCACAGAGATTGCTCTATCTCCTAGAGTTGTTCTTGTGAACCTGGTCATTTCTTGGACCACAAGCAACTTCTTCGAGGATTTCACTCAGTTTAATTGGTACTGGATTTTGCCGGTGAGTTTCCTACGGAATTGTTCGATATGCTAAGATCGTTTTTGTCTAAGCGGGGTATTTCTTTTTCCCCCTGCACCTTCAGTGTATCTGCTTTTATTTCAGTGTGGTGATCATCTTGTACAACGGAGACCGAGCTACCATTCACATTGCTCTATCTAGTATGATTTGATCTGTGTAATATTGGTCATTTCCTCTACCACAAGTAACTTCAATGTATTTCGTTTCACTTCCTGGAGGTTTTCATAGAGTGTCATGGATACTGGATTTTGCCGGTGCAGTCAATACGGCATTGCTCTTTCTGCTAGGAACCTTCTTGTCTTAGCGGGGTATTTTCTTCTTCCTCATTGAACTGCAGTGTACCTGGTTTTATTTCTTCGTGGTCTCTGAGCAAGTACAATGTGGACTCTACTGCCACCGACAGTGCTCTATCTGCTAGGAGTTGTTCGGTTAACGTGGTCGTTCATTGTCCCCTAAGCAGCTTCAAGGTGTCTGCTTTTACTTCTTGGAAGATTTCATCCTGGGTAATGGATACTGGATTTTGCTGTTGCATTCCCTTCGGTATTGCTCTTTCTGCTAAGAACCTTCTTGTCTAAGCGGGGTATTTTATTCTTACTCGTTCAAATTCAGTGTACCTGCTCTTATTTCGTCGTGGTGTCTGAGCAGGTAGAAGAGAGACTGTACTTCCACTGAGATTGCTCTATCTCCTACGGCATTGTTTGATCTGCTATGATCGTTTTTGTCTAAGGGGGTATTTTATTTTCCCTCCTGCACCTTCAGTGTATCTGCTTTTATTTCAGGGTGGTGCGTCATCTTGTACAACGGGGACTGAACTAGCATTGACATTGCTCTATCTAGTATGATTTGTCCTCTGTAAACGTGGTCATTTCTTCTACCACAAGTAACTTCAATGTATCTCGTTTCACCTCCTGGAGGTTTTCATAGAGTGTCATGGATACTGGAATTTGACATTGCACTCCCTACGGCATTGCTCTTTCTGCTAAGAACCTTCTTGTCTAAGCGGGGTATTTTATTCTTCTTTCAACTTCAGATTACCTGCTTTTATTTCGTCGTGGTGCCTGCGCACATTCAACGAACAGTCTACTCCCACCACGACATTGCTCTATCTGCTAGGAGTTGTTCAGTTAACGTGGTCATTTATGCTTCCACAAGCAACTTAAACGTATCTGGTTTTACTTCTTGGAAGATTTCATCTTGTATTTTGCCTTTGAACCTCCTACGGCACTGCTCTTTCTGCTGAGGACCATCTTGTCTAAGCGGGCTATTTTATCCTTCCTCGTTCAAATTCAGTGTACCTGCTTTTATTTCTGGGTGGTGCTTCAATCCAGTACAACCCAGACAGTACTTCCACTCATATAGCTCTATCTACTAAGAGTTGTTCTGTGTAGGCGTGGTCATTTCTTCTACCACAAACAATGTAGCTGGTTTTAGTTCTTGGACGTTTTCATCCAGTGTAATGCTTATTGGATTTTGCCATTCAAATTTCTACGGCATTGCTCTTTCTGCTAAGAACCTTCTTGCTAAGCGGGTTATTATATGTTTCCTCGTTGAACATAAGTGCGCCAGCCTTTATTTCATCGTGGTCTCTGAGCAGGTACAAGGGAGACTGTACTTCCACCGAGATTGCTCTATCTCCTAGAGTTGTTCTTGTGAACGTGGTCATTTCTTTGACCACAAGCAACTTCAATGTATCTTGTGTTACTTCGAGGATTTCATCCAGTGTAATTGATACTGGATTTTGCTGTTGAACTTCCTACGGCATTGTTCCATCTGCTATGACTGCTATTGTCTAAGCGGGGTATTTTATTTTCCCCCTGCACCTTCAGTGTATCTGCTTTTATTTCAGCGTCGTTCTTCATCTTGTACAACGGAGATGGAGTTATCATTGACATTGCTCTATTTAGTATGATTTGTTCTGTGTAAACCTGGTCATTTCTTCTACCACAAGTAACTTCAATGTATTTCGTTTCACTTCTTGGAGGTTTTCATCCAGTGTAATGGAGAGGAGATTTTGCCTTTCAAGTTCCTAGTGCATTGCTCTTTCTGCTGAGGACCCTCTTGTCTAAGCGGGGTATTTTATTCCTCATTCAAATTCAGCGTACCTGCTTTTATTTTGTTGTGGTGTCTGAGCAGGTACAATGGAGACTGTACTTCCACCGACATTGCTCTATCTGCTAAGAGTTGTTCGGTTAACGTGGTCGTCTTTTGTGTCCCCTAAGTAGCTTCAAGGTGTCTGCTTTTTTTTTTATTGTAAGCTACTGAGCTAACCACTCAAATGGAAATCAAGGAGCTAAAGAAATCCATACATGATCTAAAAGAAGAGATGCAAGGCATCAAAAATGAGCAATTAGTGGCAAGGGAGATGAAAAATAAAGTAGATAGCTTTGATAGCAGGTTAGACAATGCAGAGGAGAGAATTTCCGGGGCTGAAGATAATTTAGTTATTATAGAGAAAGAACAGAAAATGAGTCAATCCAAATCTAGGAAAAATGAGATAGCGCTTCAGGAGGTCCAAGATACAATTAGGAAGCCTAATTTAAGGCTAATTGGTATTGAGGAGGGTCTGGAGAAAGAGGTCAATGGTATTGGAAATATACTCAGGGAATCATCTCAGAGAATTTCCCAAATATCCAGAAGGGCAGTCCCATCCAGATACAAGAAGCTTCTAGAACCCCAAACAGACCTGACCAGAAAAGAACATCTCACCGCCACATCGTAATCTGAACTGGATCAGTAGAAACCAAACAAAGGATCCTAAAGGCAGCCAGGGAAAAGGGTTCAGTAACCTATAAAGGAAAACCAATCAGAATAACCCCAGATTACTCAGCAGAGACCATGCAAGCAAGAAGTGACTGGAAGCATATATGTCATGCCCTTAAGTCTAATAACTACCAACCAAGAATACTGTACCCAGCTAAGCTCTCATTCATAACTGAGGGAACATTAAAAACATTCCATTCCAGGGAAAAGCTGCAACAATATGTTGCAACAAAACCAACACTACAGAGAATTTGCAAAGATCTTCTATACATAGAAACCAAAATAAATGCAATATATGGAAAGAAATGGCACCTAAACAGCATACCATCTAAGGACCACAAGAACTGTCAAGACACAGGCCCTAATAAAAGCTTTTAAAAATGGTAGGACCTAATAAATATCTCTCAATCCTAACTCTCAATATCAATGGACTCAACTCTCCAATTAAACGGCATGGGCTGTCTAGTTGGATCAAAAAGCAAGAGCCATCGTTCTGCTGTCTTCAAGAGACACATCTTACTCAAAAAAAACCAAGCATCTTTTGAAAGTGAGAGGTTGGAATAAATTCTATCAAGCTAACGGCCCCCATAAACAGGCTGGAGTTGCCATCCTCATATCAGATAAAATAGACTTCAAACCAAAATTAGTAAGAAAAGAGAAAGAAGATTACTACATACTACTAAAGGGATCTTTCCTCCCGGAAGACAGAACGATCCTAAATGTATACACACCCAATCCCGGAGCTCCAAACTTCATCAAGCAAACTTTACTTACACTGAAACCATACATAGATCGAAATACAGTGATTGTCGGTGACTTTAACACACCACTCTCACCTATGGACAGATCAACAAGGCAAAAACTCAACAGAGAAACCTTAGAACTGAACAACTATATAAACCAACTAGATCTAACAGACATCTGCAGAATATTCCACCCAGCAACAACACAATATAGGTTTTTCTCAGCAGCACATGGAACATTTTCCAAAATAGATCACATCTTAGGCCATAAAACAAACCTGGACAGGTTCAGAAACACTGAAATTATTCCATGCACACTCTCAGACCACAAAGGCATCAAACTGGAACTGAACACACATCTCTACCAACGAAAACCGTGTAACTCATGGAGACTGAACAACACATTGTTGAATCAACAAAGGGTCATCAAAGAGATCAGAACAGAAATCCAACAGTTTATGAAATTTAACAGTAAGGAGCACACAAAATACCAACTCCTTTGGGACACAGCAAAGGCAGTACTCAGAGGAAAATTTATAGCTCTGAGTGCCTACAACAACAAGTTGGAAAAATTGCAAACAAACAAGTTAATGTCTCACCTTAAGCTACTGGAAAAAGAGCAACAAACCAACTCTAATCCCAGTAGAAGAAAGCAAATAATTAACATCAAAATAGAATTAAATGATTTGGAATCCAAAAAAACTATACAATCAACAAAACAAGCAGTTGGTTCTTTGAAAGAATTAACAAAATTGACAAGCCTGTAGCAAATCTTACCAAAAAAAGAAGACAGCATATCGAAATAAACAAAATCGCAGATGAAAAGGGTAATATCACGATAGGAATTACCGTAATCCTAACCCTAACCCTAAACCTAAGCCTAAACCTAACCTAACCCTAACCCTAACCCCTAAACCTAACCCTAACCCTTACCCTTACTCTAACCCTAACCCTAACCTTAACCCTAACCCTAACCATAACCCTTACCCTAACCCTAACCCTAACCCTAACCCTTAACTTTACCCTAACCTAACGCTAACACTTACCGTAACCCTAACCCTAACCTAACCCTTACCATTACCCTAACCCAAACCCTAAACCTAACTCTAACCCCTAACCTTAACCCTAACCCTAACCTTTACCCTTACCCTAACCCTAACCCTAACCTTAAAACTAAAAATAACCCAAACCCTTACCCTAACCCTAAGCCTTACTTACCCTAACCCTAACCCTAAACCTAACCCTTACCCTTACCTAACCCTAATCTTAACAATAGCCGTAACCCTAACCCTAACCCTTATCATTACCCTAACCCTAAACCTAACCCTAAACCTAACCCTAACCATAACCCTAACCCTAACCATAACCCTACCCTTACACTAACCGTAACTCTAAACCTAACCCTACACCTAACCCTAACCCTAACCCTAACCTAACCCTACACCTAACCCTAACCCTAAACCTAACTCTAACCCTAACCATAACCCTTAACCTTACCCTAACCCTAACCCTAACCATAACCCTAACCCTTACCATAAACCTAACCCTAACCCTAAACCTAAACGTAACCCTAACCTAAACCTAACCCTAAACCTAACTCTAAGCCTCACCCTTACCCTAATCCTAACCCTAACCCTAACCCTAACTCTAACCCTTACCCTTACCCTATCCCTAACCCTAAACTTAACCCTAACTCTAACCCTAACCCTAACCCTAATCCTTACCCTTATCCTAACCCTAATCCTAAACCTAACCCTAACCCAAACCCTAACCCTTACCCTTACCCTAACTCTAACCCTAAACCTAACCTTAACCCTATCCCTTACACTAACAAAAACCCAAACCCTAAACCTAACCATTACCCTTAACCTAACCTTAATCCTAACCCTAACCGAAACCCTTACCCTTACCCTAACCCTAAACCTAACCCTAACCCTAACACTAACCCTAACCCTAACCCTTACCCTCACCTAAACCCTAACCCTAACCTTAACCCTAACCCTAACCCTAACCCTAACCCTAAACCTAACTCTAACCCGAACCCTAACCCTTACCCTTACCCTAACCCTAACCCTAAACCTGACCCTAACCCTAATTACTAACCCTAACTCAAACCCTTACGCTTACCCTTACCCTAAACCTAACCCTAACCCTAACCCTAAACCTAACACTAACCCTTACCCTAAACTTTACCCTAACCCTAACCCTAACCCTAACTCTTACCCTAACTCAAACTCTAAGCCTAAACCTAACCCTAACCCTTAACCTAACCCTTACCCTTACCCTAACCCTAACCCTAAACCTAACCCTAACCCTATCCCTTACCCTAACAAAAACCCAAACCCAAAAACTAACCATTACCCTTACCCTAACCGTAATCCTAACACTAACCCTAACCCTTACCCTTACCCTAACCCTAAACCTAAACCTAACCCTAACACTAACCCTAACCCTAACCCTTACCCTCACCCAAACCCTAACCTTAACCCTAACCCTAACCCTAACCCTAACCCTAACTCTAACCCTAACCCTAACCCTTACCCTTACCCTAACCCTAACCCTAAACCTAACCCTAACCCTAACTGCTAACCCTAACCCAAACCCTTACCCTTACCCTTACCCTAAACCTAACCCTAACCCTAACCCTCAACCTAACACTAACCCTTACCCTAAACTTTACCCTAACCCTAACCCTAACCCTCACTCTTACCCTAACCCTAACCCTAACCCTAAGCCTAAACCTAACCCTAACCCTTACACTAACCCTTACCCTTATCCTAACCCTAACACTAAACCTAACACTAACCCTAACCCTAACCCTTACCCTTACCCTAACCCTAACCCTAAACCTAACCCTAACCCTAACCCTAACCCTAATCCTTACCCTTACCCTAACCCTAACCCTAAACCTAACCCTAACCCTAACCCTTACCCATACCCTAACCCTAACCCCTAACCCTAACCCAAACCCTTACCCTTACCCTTACCTAAAATAACCCTAACTCTTACCCTAACCCTAAACCTAACACTAACCCTTACCCTAACATTTACCCTAACCCTAACCCTAACCTTAACCCTAACTCTTACACTTGCCCTAACCCTAACCCTAAACCTAAGCCTAAACCTAACCCAAACCCTAACCCTTACCCTTACCCTAACCCTAACCCTAACCCTAAGCCTAAACCTAACCCTAACCCTTACCCTAACCCTTACCCTTACCCTAACCCTAACCCTAAACCTAACCCTAACACTATCCCTTACCCTAACAAAAACCCAAACCCTAAACCTAACCATTACCCTTACCCTAACCCTAATCCTAACCCTAACCCTAACCCAAACCCTTACCCTTACCCTTACACTAACCCTAACCCTAACCCTAACCCTAAACCTAACACTAACCCTTACCCTAACCTTTACCCTAACCCTAACCCTAACCCTGACTCTTAACCTAACCCTAACCCTAACCCTAACCCTAAGCCTAAACCTAACCCTAACCCTTACCCTAACCCTTACCCTTACCCTAACCCTAACCCTAAACCTAACACTAACCCTAACCCTAACGCTAATCCTTACCCTTACCCTAACCCTAACCCTAAACCTAACCCTAACCCTAACCCTAACCCTTACCCTTACCCTAACTCTAACCCTAAACCTAACCCTATCCCTAACCCTAACCCTATCCCTTACCCTAACAAAAACTCAAAGCCTAAACCTAACCCTTACCCTTTCCCTAACCCTAAACCTAACCCTAACCCTAACCCTTACCCTTACCCTAACCCTAAACCTAACCCTAACCCGAACCCTAACTCTAACCTAACCCTAAAATTAAGCCTCACTCTTACCCTAACCCTAACCTAACCCTTACCCTAACCCTAACCCTAACCCTAATCCTTACCCTCACCCTAACCCTAACCCTAACCTTAACCCTAACCCTAACCCTAAACCTAACCCTAACCCTAACCCCTAACCCTAACCCAAACCCTTACCCTTACCCTAAAATAACCCTAACCCTAACCCTAACCCTAAACCTAACACTAACCCTTACCCTAACATTTACCCTAACCCTAACCCTAACCTTAACCCTAACTCTTACACTTGCCCTAACCCTAACCCTAAACCTAAGTCTAAACCTAACCGTAACCCTTACCCTAACCCTTACCCTTACCCTAACCCTAAACCTAATCCTAACCCTAACCCAAACCCTAACCCTTACCCTTACTCTAACCCTAACCCTAACCCTTACCCTTACCCTAACCCTAACTCTAACCGTAACCCTGACCCTTACCCTTACCCTAACCCTAACCCTAACCCTAATCTGAACCTTAACCCTAACCCTTACCGTAACCCTAACCCTAACCCTAAAGCTTACCCTTTCCCTAACCCTAACCCGAACCCCTAACCCTAAACCTAGCCCTAACCCTTACGCTTACCCTAACCCTAACCCTAAACTTAACCCTAAACCAAACCCTAACCCTAACACTAACCCTTACCCTTACCGTAACCCTAACCGTAAGCCTAATCCTAATCCTATTCCTAACCCTTACCCTTACCCTAACCCTAACCTTAACCCTAACCCTAACCGTAAGCCTAACCGTATCACTTACCCTTACCCTAACTCTAACCCTAACCCTAACCTTTACCCTTACCCTAACCCTAACCCTAAATCTAACCCTAACACTAACCCTAACCCTTAGCCTAACCCAAACCCTAACCCTAACCCTAACCCTTACCCTTACCCTAACCTAAACCCTAACCCTAACCCTAGCCCTTACCCTAACCCTAACCCTAACCGTAACACCTAACCCTAACCCTAATCCTAACCCTTACCCTTACCCTAACCCTAACCCTAATTTTAACCCAAACCCTAACCCTAACCCTTACCCTTACCCTAACCCTAACCCTAACGCTAACCCTTACCCTTACGCAAATCAATTAATATAATTCAACACATCAGGAGCAAAGAGAAAAATCACATGATTGTCTCAATAGACGCGGAAAAGGCATTTGACAAGATCCAACACCCCTTTATGTTTAAAGCTCTGGAGAAACTAGGAATCCATGGAACATTCCTCAATGTAATAAAGGCTGTGTATGAGAAACCTACTGCTAGTATTACACTGAATGGTGAAAATCTAAAGCCATTCCCTCTAAAATCAGGAACGAGACAAGGATGCCCACTCTCTCCACTCCTCTTTAACATAGCACTAGAATTCCTAGCCAGTGCAATAAGGCAAGAAGCAAGCATAAAGGGGATCCAAGTAGGCATAGAGGAAATAAAACTATCCCTCTTTGCAGATGACATGATTCTGTATTGAAAGAATCCTATAGACTCTACTTCCAAGCTCCTTGAGCTGATCCAAAGCTTTGGAAGAGTAGCAGGCTATAAAATCAACCCTCACAAATCAACTGCCTTCCTTTATGCCAACAGTGAGAGGAACGAGGCAATAATCAGGAAAGAAACTCCTTTCACAATAGCCTCAAAGAAAATAAAGTACCTAGGAATTAGCTTAACTAAGAATGTAAAGGACCTTTTTGACGAAAACTTTAAAACCCTAAAAAATGAAATTAAAGCAGAACTAAGGAAATGGACAAACCTCCCATGCTCCTGGATTGGAAGAATCAACATTGTGAAAATGACAATCTTGCCAAGAGCTATCTACAAATTCAATGCAATACCCATCAACATACCAATGACATTCTTTAAAGAAATAGGAGGGGCAATCCAAAATTTCATAAGGAATAATTAAAGACCCCGTATAGCAAAAACACTTCTTACCAGAAAGAACAGCGCTGGAGGAATTTCAATTCCAAACTTCAGACTCTAACCTTTACTCTTAATCTAACCCTTCCCCTAAACCTAACCCTAACACTAAACCTAAACCTAACCCTAACCTTAACTCTAAACCTTACCCTAACCCTAACCCTAACCCTAAACCGTACCCGAACCATAACCCTAACGCTAACCCTTACCCTAACCCTAACCCTAATCCTAACCCCTAATCCTAACCCAAACCCTTACCCTTACCCTTACCCTAACCTTAACCCTAACCCTAACCCTAACCCTTACCCTTACCCTAACCCTAAACCTAAACCTAAACCAAACCCTAAGCCTAACCCTAACCCTAACACTTACCCTTACCCTAACCCTAATCCTAACCCTGAACCTAACCCTAAACGTTACCCTTACCCTAACCCTACCCTAACCTTAACCCTAATCCTAACCCTGACCCTAACCCTTACCCGTACCCTAACCCTAACCCTAACCATAACCCTTACCCTAACCCTAAACCTAACCCTAACGCTAAACTTCACCCTAACCCTAACCCTAACCCTTACCCTAATCCTAACCCCAACCTAACCCTAACCCTAACCCTAACCCTAACCCTAACCTAACCCTAACCCTACCCCTAACCCTAACCCTTACCCTAACTTTAACCCTTACCCTTACCCTAACACTAACCCTAAAACTAACCCTAACCCTAAGCCTAACCCCTAACCCTAACCCAAACCCTAACCCAGACCCTAACCCTAACTCTAACGCTTACACTTACACTCACCGTAACCCTAAATCTAAGCCTAACCCTAACCCTAAACCTTACCCTTACCTTAACCCTAACCCTAACCCTAAACCTTACCCTAACCATAACCCTAACCCTAAACCTTACCCTAACCCTAACCCTAACACCTAACCCTAACCCAAACCCTTACCCTTACCCTTACCCTAACCTTAACCCTAACCCTAACCCTAATCTTTACCCTTACCATAACCCTAAACCTAACCCTAACCCAAACCCTAAGCCTAATCCTTACCCTAATCCTAACCCTGACCCTAACCATAAACGTTACCGTTACCCTAACCCTACCCTAACCTAAACCCTAATCCTAACCGTAACTGTAACCCTAATCCTTACCCTTTCCCTAATCCTAACCCTTACCCTAACCCTAAACTTAACCCTAACCCAAACCCTAACCCTTACCCTTACCCTAACCCTAACCCTAAACCAAACCCTAAGACTTACCCTTACCCTAACCCTAAACCTAACCGTAACCCTAACCCTATCCCTTACCCCAACCCTAACCCTAACCCTTACCCTAACCCTAACCCTAACCCTAACCCTACGCCTTACCCTTACCCTAACCCTAAACCTAACACTAACCCTAACCCTAACCCTTACCATAACCCAAAACTTAACCCTAACCCTAACCCCTAACTCTAACCCTAACACTAACCCTTACCCTTATCCTAACCCTAACCCGAACCTTAACCCTAACCGTAACCCTAACCCTTAAACTTACCCTAACCCTAAACCTAACCCTAACCCAAACCCTTACCCTTACCCTAAACCTAACCCTAACCTTAACCCTAACCTATCCCTAAGCCTAAGCCTAACCCTAACCCTTACCCTTACCCTAATCCTAATCCTAACCCTAAACATAACCCTAACGCTAACTATAAACCTTACCCTTACCTTAACCCTAACCCTAAACCCAATCCGAAAAATAAACCTAACACTAACCCTAAACCTAAACCTTACCCTAAACCTAAGAGTAACACTTACCCTAACCCTAACCCTAACCATTAACCCTAACCGTAACCCTAACACTTAACATTACCCTAACCCTAACCCTAAACCTAACCCTAAACACTAAACCTAACCCTAACCCTAAGCCTAACCTTAACTCTAACCCTAACCCTAATCCTAACCCTAACCCTAGCCCTAACCCTAACCCTAACCCTAACCCTTACCTTACCCTAACCCTAACTCTAACCTTAACCCTAACCCTAACCCTAATCGTTACCCTTACTCTAACCCTAACCCTAACCCTAACCCCAAACCTAACACTAACCCTAACCCTAACCCTTACCCTTACCCTAACCCTAAGCCTAAAATTAACACTAACTCTAACCCTAACCCTAACCCTAACGCTTAAACTTACCCTAACCCTAAACCTAACCCTAACCCAAAACCTAACCCTAACCCTAACCTAAACCTATCACAAACCCTAACCCTAACCCTAACTCTAACCCTTACCCTAACCCTAACCCTAACCTTAACCCTAACCTAATCCTAAGAATAACCATAACCCTAAACCTAACCGTAACCCTAACCCCTACCCTTACCCTAACCCTAACCCTAACCCTAACCTTAACCCTAACCCTTATCCTTAGCCTAACCCTAACCCTAACCCTAAACCTAACCCTTACCCTCACCCTAACCCTAACCCTAACCCCTAACCGTAAACCTAATCCTAACTCTTACCCTTACCCTAACCCTAACCCTAACCTAAAACCTAACCCTAACCCTAATCCTAATCCTTACCCTTACCCTAACCCTAACCCTAATCTTAACCCTAACCCTAACCCTAACTCTTACCCTAAACCTAACCCAAACCCTAACCCTAACCCTTACCCTCACCCTAACCCTAACCCTAACCCTAAACCCAATACTAACTCTTACCCTTACCCTAACCCTAACCCTAACCCTAACCCTTACCCTAACCGTAAACCTAAGGCTAACCCTAACCCTAACACTTACCCTTACCCTAAACCTAACCCTAACCCTAATCCTAACCATAAGAGTAACCCTAACCCTAACCCATACCCTAACCCTAACCTAAACCTTACCCTAACCCTAACGCTAACCCTAACCCCTAACCCTAACCCTAACCCTAACCATAACCCTAAACCTAACCCTAAGCCTAAGCCTAACCTTAACCCTAACCCTAACCCTTACCCTAACCCTAACCCTTACCCTTACCCTAACAGTAACCCTAAACCTAACCCTAACCCTAACCCTAACACTAACCTTAACCCTTTCCCTTAACCTAACCCTAACCCTAAACTTCACCCTAACACTAACCCTACCCCTAAACCTAACCCTAAACCTTACCTTTACCCTAACCCTAAACCTAACCCTAACCCAAACCCTTACCCTAACCCTAACCCTAAACTTAACCCTAACCCTAACCCTAACCCTAACCCTTACCCTTACCCTAACCCTAACCGTAACGTTTACCCTTACACTAACCGTAACCCTAAACCTAACCCTAAACCTAACTCTAAACCTAACCCTTACCCTTACACTAACCGTAACTGTAAACCTAACCGTAAACCTAACCCTAACCCTAACCCTTAACCTTACCCTAACCCTAACCCTAAACCTAACACTAACCATTACCCTAACCCTAATCCTACCACTTACCCTTACCCTAACCCTAACCCTAACCTTCACCCTAACACTAACCCTAACCCTTACCCTTACCCTCACCCTAAACCTAACCCTAACCCTAACCCTAAACCTAACCCTAACACAAACCCTAACCCTAACCCTAATCCTAACCCTTAACCTAACCCTAACCCTAACCTTTACCCTTACCCTAAACCTAACCTTAACCCTAATCCTAACCCTAACCCTTACCCGTACCCTAACCCTAAACCTAACACAAACCCTATACCTAACCCTAACCCTAACCCTAACCCTTACCTTACACTAACCCTAACCCTAAACCTAACCCTAAACCTAACCATAACCCTAACCCTAACCCTTATCCTAACCCTAACCCTAACCCTTACCCTTACCCTAACCCTAACCCTAACCCTTACCCTAACCCTAACCCTAACCCTTACCCTAACCCTAACCCTAACCCTAAACCCAACCCTAACCCTAACCCTTACCCTTACCCTAACCCTAAACCTAAACCTAACCCTAACCCTAACCCTTACCCATACACTAACCCTAACCCTAACCCTAACCGTTACCCTAACCCTAACTCTAACCCTAACCCTAACCCTAACCCCAACCCTTACCCTTACCCTAACCCTAACCCTAACACTAACCTTAACCCTTACCCATAACCTAATCCTAATCCTAACCTTCACCTTAACATTAAACCTAACTCTAACCCTAACCCTTTCCCTTACCCTAACCTTAAACCTAACCCTAACCCTAACACTAATAATAACTCTTACCCTTACGCTAACCCTAACCCTAAACTTAACCTTACCCTTACCCTAACCCTAAACCTAAGCTTAACCCTAAACCTAACCCTAACCCAAACCCTAACAATGACCCTTACCCTAACACTAACAATAACCCTAACCCCTAAACCTAAACCTAACCCTAACCCTTGCCCTTACCCTAATCCTAAACCTAACTCTAACCGAAACCCTAACCTAAGCCTTATCCTAACCGTAACCCTTACCATTACCCTAATCCTAACCCTAACCCTAACCCTAAACCTTACCCTAACCCTAACCCTAACCCTTACCCTAAACCTAACCCTAACTCTAACCCTTACCCTTACCCTATCCCTAACCCTAACCCTAACACTTACCCTTGCCCTAACCCTAATCCTAACCTTAACCCTAACCCTAACCCTTACCCTAACCCTAACCCTAACCCTAACCCTAACCCTAACCATTACCCTAACCCTAACCCTTACCCTTACCCTAACCGTAATCATAAACCTAACCCAAGCCCTAACCCTAACACTAACCTTAACCCTTACCATTAACCTAACTCTAACCCTAACCTTCACCCTAACACTAACCCTACCCCTACCCCTAACCCTAACCCTCACCCTTAGCCTAACCCTAAACCTAACCCTAAGCCAAAACCTAACCCTAAACCTAACCCTAATCCTAATCCTGACCATAACCCTAACCCTAACCCTAACCCTAACCCCTAACTCTAACCCTAACACTAACACTTACCCTTACCCTCACCCTAACCCTAACCCTAAACATAACCCTAACCCTAACTATAAACCTTAGCCTTACCCTAACCCTAACCCTAAACCTAATCCTAACCCTAACCCTAACACTAACTCTAAACCTAAACCTTCCCCTAACCCTAACCCTAACACTTACCCTAACCCTAACCCTAACCATTAACCCTAACCGTAATCCTAACACTTACCGTTACCCTACCCCTAACCCTAAACTTAACCCTAACGCTAACCCTTAACCTAACCCTAACCCTAACCCTAACCCTAACCCTTACCCTAACCCTAACCCTAACCCTTACCCTTATCCTAACCCTAACTCTAACCTTAACCCGAACCCTAACTCTAACCCTTACCCTTACTGTAACCCTAATCCTAACCCTAACCCCAAACCTAACACTAACCCTAAACCTAACCCTTACCCTTACCCTAACCCAAAGCCTAAACCTAACCCTAACTCTAACCCTAACGCTAACCTTAACCCTAACCCTTAAACTTACTATAACCCTAAACCTAACCCTATCCCAAAACCTAACCCTATCCCTAACCCTAACCCTAACCTAAACCTAAACCTATCCCAAACCCTAACCCTAACGCTAACCCTAACCCTTACCCTTACCCTAACCCTAACACTAAACCTAACCCTAAACCTAACCCTAACCCTAACCCTAACCCTTACCCTAACCAAACTCTAACACTAACTCTAAACCTTACCCTTAGCCTAACCCTAACCCTAACCCTAACACTTACCCTCACCCTAACCCTAACCCTAACCCCTAAACCTTAACCTAATCCTAACTGTTACCCTTACCCTAACCCTAACCATAACCTTAACCCTAAGCCTAACCCTAACCCTTACCCTTACCCTAACCCTAACCCTAACCCTTACTCTTACCCTAACCCTAATCCTAACCCTAACCCTAACCCTAACCCTAATCCTTACCCTTACCCTAACGCTAACCCTTACCTTAAACCTAACCCTAACCCTAACCCTTACCCTTACTCTAACCCTAAATCTAACCCTAACCCAAACCCTAAGCCTAACCCTAACCCTAACCCTAACCCTTACCCTTACCCTAAGCCTAATACTAACCCTGACCCTAACCCTAAACGTTACCCTTACCCTAACCCTACCCTAACCTTTACCCTAATCCTAACCCTAACTCTAACCCTCATCCTTACTCTTTCCCTAATCCTAACCCTTACCCTAACCCTAAACTTAACCCTAACCCTAACCCTAACCCTTACCCTTACCCTAACCCTAACTGTAAACCGAACTCTAAGCCTTACCCTTACCCTAAACCTGAACCGAAACCAAACCCTAACCCTAACCCTTACCCTAACCCTAAACCTAACCCTAACCCTTACCCTGACCCTTACCCTAAACCTAACCCTAACCCTACGCCTTACCCTTACCCTAACCATAACCCTAGCCCTAACCCTAACCCCTAACTCTAACCCTAACACTAACCCTTACCCTTACCCTAACCCTAACCCGAAACTTAACCCAACCGTAACTCTAACCATTAAACTTATACTAACCCTAAACCTAACCCTAACCCAAACCCTAATCCAAACCCTAACCCTAACCCTTACCCTAACCCTAAACCTAACCCTTACCTTTACCCCTACTCTAAACCTAACCCTAACCTTAACCCTCACCTAACCCTAAGTCTAACCCTAACCCTTACCCTTACCCTAACCCTAACCCTAACCCTAAACATAACCCTAACCCTAACTATAAACCTTAACCTTACCCAAACCCTAACTCTAAACCTAATCCTAACCCTAACCCTAACACTAACTCTAAACCTAAACCTTACCCTAACCCTAACCTTAACACTTATCCTAACCCTAACCCTAACCATTTACCCTAACTGTAACCCTAACACTTACCGTTACCCTGCCCCTAACCTTAACCTTAACCCTAACGCTAACGCTAACCCTAACCCTTACCCTTACCCTAACCCTAACCCTAACCCTTAACCTTAAACTAACCCTAACCCTAACCCTCACCCTTACCCTTATCCTAACCCTAACTCTAACCTTAACCCTAACCCTAACCCTAACCCTAACCCCAAACCTAACACTAACCCTAAACCTAACCTTTACCCTTACCCTAACCCAAAGCCTAAACCTAACCCTAACTCTAACCCTAATGCTAACCCTAACCCTAAACCTTAAACTTACCCTAACCCTAAACCTAACCCTAACCCAAAACCTAACCCTATCCCTAACCCTAACCCTAACCTAAACCTATCCCAAACCCTAACCCTAACCCTAAGCCTTACCCTTACCCTAACCCTAACGCTAACCCTAACCCTTACCCTTACCCTAAACCTAACACTAACCCTAACCCTAAACCTAACCCTAACCCTAACCCTAACCCTTACCCTAACCCAAACCCTAACACTAACTCTAACCCTTACCCTTAGCCTAACCCTAACCCTAAACCAAACCCTAACACTTACCCTCACCCTAACCCTAACTCTAACCCCAAACCCTTAACCTAATCCTAACTGTTACCCTTACCCTAACCCTAACCCTAACCTTAACCATAACCCTAACCCTAACCCTTACCCTTACCCTAACCCTAAACATAACCCTAACCCAAACCCTAACCCTAAACCTAACACTAACCCTTACCCTTACCCTTACCCTAACCCTAACCCTTACTCTTACCCTAACCCTAATCCTAACCCTAACCCTAATCTTAACCCTTACGCTAACCCAAAACCTACCCTAACCTTTACCCTAACCCTAACCCTAACCCTTACCCTTACCCTTACCCTAACCCTAAACCTAACCCTATTCCTAACCCTTACCTTTACCCTAACCCTAACCTTAAACCTAACCAGAACCCTAACCGTAACCGTAACCCTAACCCTAATCCTAACCCTTACCCTAACCCTAACCCTAACCTTAACCCTAACCCTAACCCTAACCCTAACCCTTACCCTTACCCTAACCGTAACCCTAACCCTAAACCTTACACTTACCCTAACCCTAACCGTAACCTTAACGCAAACCCTAACCCTAAACCTGACCCTAAACCTAAACCTAACCCTAACCCTAACCCTTACCCTTATCCTAACCCTAACCCTAAACCTAACCCTAACCCTAACCCTAACTCTTACCCTAAACCTAACCCTAACCATACCCTTAACCCTAACCCTAACCGTAAGCCTAACCCTAACCCTGACCCTTACGCTAACACTAACCCTAACCCTTACACATACCCTAAACCTAACCCTAACCCCTTACCCTAACCCTTACCCTAACCTTAACCCTAACCGTAACCCTAAGCCTAACCCTAACCCTAACCCTAACCCTTACCCTAACCCTAACCCTTACCCTCACCCTAACAGTAACCCCAAACCTAACCCTAAACCTAACCCTAACACTAACCTTAACCCTTTCCCTTAACCTAACCCTAACCCTAACCTGCACCCTAACAGTAACCCTACCCCTAAATCTAACCCTAAACCTTACCCTTACCCTAAGCCTAAACCTAACCCTATCCGAAAACCTAACCCTAACCCTAACCCTAATCCTACCTCTGACCCGAACCCTAACCCTAAACCTAACACTTACCCTTACCCTAACCCTCACCCTAAACTTAACCCTAAACCTAACCCTAACCCTAACCCTGACCCTTACCCTAACCGTAACCCTAACCCTTACCCTTACACTAACCGTAACCCTAAACCTCAGCCTAAGCCTAAGCCTAAGGCTAACACTTACCCTTACACTAACCGTAACCGTAAACCTAACCTTAAACCTAACCCTAACCATAAACTTACCCTTATCCAGACCCTAACCCTATCCCTAACACTAACCCTTACCATAACCCTAACCCTAAACCTAACCCTAACCCTAACCCTAATACAAACCCTAACCCTAACCTTAACCCTAATCCTAACCCTTACCCTAACCCTAACCCTAACCCTAACCCTTACCCTGACCCTAAATCTAACCTTAACCCTAACCCTAACCATAACCCTAACACAAACCCTATACCTAACCCTAACCCTAACCCTTAACCTTACACTAACCCTAACCCTAAACCTAACCATAACACTAATCCTAACCCTTACCCTAACCCTAACCCTAACCCTAACCCTAAACCTAACCCTAACACTAACCCTAACCCATATCCTTACCCTAACCCTAACCCTAAACCTAACCCTAACTCTAACACTTACCCTTAACCTAACACTAACCCTAACCCTAACCCTAACCCTTTCCCTAACCCTACCCCTTATCGTAACCCTTTCTCTTACCCTAACCCTAACCCTAACCCTAACCCTTACCCTTACCCTAACCCTAACCCTAACCCTAACCCTACCCTTTCTCTTTCCCTTACCCTAACCCTAACCCTAACCCTTACCCTTACCTAACTCTAACCCTAACCCTAAACCTAACCCTTACCCTAACCCTAATCCTTACCCTTACGCTAACCCTAACCCTAAACCTAACCCTAACCCTAACCCTAACACTAACCTTAACCCTTACCCTTAACCTAATCCTAACCCTAACCTTCACCCTAACATTAACCCTAACCCTAAACCTAACCGTTACCCTTACCATAACCCTAAACCTAACCCTAACCCAAACCCTAACCCTAACCCTAATCCTAACCCTTACACTTACGCTAACCCTAACCCTAAACTTAACCTTTACCCTTACCCTAACCCTAACCCTAACCGTAACCCTAACCTTAACCCTAACCCTAACCCTTACCCTTACCCTAACCCTAAACCTAACCCTAAACCTAACCCTAACCCTAACCCTAACCCTAATCCTAACCCTTACCGTAACCCTAACAATAACCCTAACCCCTAACCCTAAACCTAACCCTAACCCTTGCCCTTACCCTAATCGTAAACCTAACCCTAACCTAAACCCTAAGCTAAGCCTAATCCTTACCCTTACCCTAACCCTAACCCTTACCCTAACCCTAACCCTTACCCTTACCCTTACCCTAACCCTAAGCCTAACCCTAAGCCTTACCCTAACCATAACCGTTACCCTTACCCTTACCCTTACCCTAACCCTAACCCTAAACCTAACCTAACCCTAACCCTAACCCTAACACTAACCTTAACGCTTATCCTTAACCAAATCCTAACCTAACCTTCACCCTAACTTTAACCCTAACCCTAACCCTAACCCTTACCATTACCCTAACCCTAAACCTAACCCTAACCCAAACCCTAACCCTACCCTAACCCTTACCCTTACCCTAACCCTAACCCTAACCCTAACCCTAACCCTAACCCTAACCCAAACCCTAAGCCTAACCCTAACCCTAACCCTAACCCTTACCCTTACCCTAAGCCTAATACTAACCCTGACCCTAACCCTAAACGTTACCCTTACCCTAACCCTACCCTAACCTTTACCCTAATCCTAACCCTAACTCTAACCCTCATCCTTACTCTTTCCCTAATCCTAACCCTTACCCTAACCCTAAACTTAACCCTAACCCTAACCCTAACCCTTACCCTTACCCTAACCCTAACTGTAAACCGAACTCTAAGCCTTACCATTACCCTAAACCTAAACCGAACCCAAACCCTAACCATAACCCTTACCCTAACCCTAAACCTAACCCTAACCCTTACCCTGACCCTTACCCTAAACCTAACCCTAACCCTACGCCTTACCCTTACCCTAACCATAACCCTAGCCCTAACCCTAACCCCTAACTCTAACCCTAACACTAACCCTTACCCTTACCCTAACCCTAACCCGAAACTTACCCCAACCGTAACTCTAACCATTAAACTTATACTAACCCTAAACCTAACCCTAACCCAAACCCTAATCCAAACCCTAACCCTAACCCTTACCCTAACCCTAACCCTAACCCTTACCTTTACCCCTACTCTAAACCTAACCCTAACCTTAACCCTCACCTAACCCTAAGTCTAACCCTAACCCTTACCCTTACCCTAACCCTAACCCTAACCCTAAACATAACCCTAACCCTAACTATAAACCTTAACCTTACCCAAACCCTAACTCTAAACCTAATCCTAACCCTAACCCTAACACTAACTCTAAACCTAAGCCTTACCCTAACCCTAACCTTAACACTTACCCTAACCCTAACCCTAACAATTTACCCTAACTGTAACCCTAACACTTACCGTTACCCTGCCCCTAACCTTAACCTTAACCCTAACGCTAACGCTAACCCTAACCCTTACCCTTACCCTAACCCTAACCCTAACCCTTAACCTTAAACTAACCCTAACCCTAACCCTCACCCTTACCCTTATCCTAACCCTAACTCTAACCTTAACCCTAACCCTAACCCTAACCCTAACCCCAAACCTAACACTAACCCTAAACCTAACCTTTACCCTTACCCTAACCCAAAGCCTAACCCTAACCCTAACTCTAACCCTAATGCTAACCCTAACCCTAACCCTTAAACTTACCCTAACCCTAAACCGAACCCTAACCCAAAACCTAACCCTATCCCTAACCCTAACCCTAACCTAAACCTATCCCAAACCCTAACCCTAACCCTAAGCCTTACCCTTACCCTAACCCTAACGCTAACCCTAACCCTTACCCTTACCCTAAACCTAACCCTAACCCTAACCCTAACCCTAACCTTAACCCTAACCCTTACCCTTACCCTAACCCTAACCCTAACCCTATCCCTTTCTCTTTCCCTTACCCTAACCCTAACCCTAACCCTTACCCTTACCCTAACTCTAACCCTAACCCTAAACCTAACCCTTACCCTAACCCTAATCCTTACCCTTACGCTAACCCTAACCCTAAACCTAACCCTAACCCTAACCCTAACACTAACCTTAACCCTTACCCTTAACCTAATCCTAACCCTAACCTTCACCCTAACATTAACCCTAACCCTAAACCTAACCGTTACCCTTACCATAAACCTAAACCTAACCCTAACCCAAACCCTAACCCTAACCCTAATCCTAACCCTTACACTTACGCTAACCCTAACCCTAAACTTAACCTTTACCCTTACCCTAACCCTAACCCTAACCGTAACCCTAACCTTAACCCTAACCCTAACCCTTACCCTTACCCTAACCCTAAACCTAACCCTAAACCTAACCCTAACCCTAACCCTAACTCTAATCCTAACCCTTACCGTAGCCCTAACAATAACCCTAACCCCTAACCCTAAACCTAACCCTAACCCTTGCCCTTACCCTAATCGTAAACCTAACCCTAACCTAAACCCTAAGCTAAGCCTAATCCTTACCCTTACCCTAACCCTAACCCTTACCCTAACCCTAACCCTTACCCTTACCCTTACCCTAACCCTAACCCTAACCCTAAGCCTTACCCTAACCCTAACCGTTACCCTTACCCTTACCCTTACCCTAACCCTAACCCTAAACCTAACCTAACCCTAACCCTAACCCTAACACTAACCTTAACGCTTATCCTTAACCAAATCCTAACCTAACCTTCACCCTAACTTTAACCCTAACCCTAACCCTAACCCTTACCATTACCCTAACCCTAAACCTAACCCTAACCCAAACCCTAACCCTACCCTAACCCTTACCCTTACCCTAACACTAACCCTAACCATAAACCTAACCCTAACCTTAACCCTAACCCTAACCCTAACCCTTCAACTTGCCCTAACCCTAACCCTAACCCTAAACCTAACCCTAACCCTAACCCTAACCCTAACCCTAAACCTTACCCTTACACAAACCGTAACCCTAATGCTAAACCTAAACCTAACCATAACACTAATCCTTACCCTAACCCTAATCCTAACCCTAACCCTTACCCTAACCCTAACATTAACCCTAACCCCTAACCCTAACCCTAACCCTAACCCTTGCCCTTACCCTAATCCTAAACCTAACCCTAACCCAAACCCTAAGCTAAGGCTAACCCTTACCCTTACCCTAACCCTAAACCTTACCCTTACCCTAACCCTAACCCTAAACTTAACCCTAACCCTAACCCTAAACCTAACCCTTACCCTTACCCTAACCCTAACCCTTACCCTTACACTAACCCTAAACCTAACCCTAACCCTAACCCTTACCCTTACACTAACTGTAACCATAAACCTAACCCTAAACCTAACCCTAACCCTAACCCTAAGCCTTACCCTAAGCCTAACTATAACCCTAACCCCTCATCCTAAACATAACCCTATCCCTTGCCCTTACCCTAATCCTAAACCTAACCCAAACCCTAACCTAAGCCTAACCCTAACCGTAACCCTTACTCTTACCCTAACCCTTACCCTAACCCTAACGCTAAATCTATCCCTAAGCCTATCCCTTACCCTTACCCTAACCCTAACCCTAACCCTAAACCTAACCCTTACCCAATCCCTAACCCTAAACCTAACCCTTACCCTTACCCTAACCCTAAACGTAACCCTAACCCTACACCTAACCCTAACCCTAACCCTAACCCTTACCCTTACACTAAACCTAAACCTAAACCTAATCCTAAACCTAACCATAACCCTAAACCGAACACTTACCCTAACCCTAACTCTTACGCTTACCCTAACCCTAACCCTAAACCTAACCCTAACCGAAAACCTAACGCTTACCCTAACCCTAACCCTACCCCTAACCCTTACTGTAACCCTAACCCTAACCCTAACCCTAAACCTAACCCTAACCGAAAACCTAACCCTTACCCTAACCCTAACCCTACCCCTAATCCTAACTGTTACCCTTACACTAAACCTAACCCTAACCTTCACCCTAACACTAACCCTAACCCTAACAATAACCCTTACCCTTACCCTAAACCTAACCCTAAATCTAACCCTTACCCTTACCCTAACACTAACCCTAACCCTAACCCCTAACCCTAACACTAACCCTTACCCTAACCATAAACCTTATCCATACCCTAACCGTAACCCAAACCTAACCCTAACCCTAACCCTAACCTTCACCCTAACACTAACCCTAACCCTAAAACTAACCCTTACCCTTACCCTAAATCTAACCCTAACTCTAATACTTACCCTTACCGTATCCCTAATCCTAACCCTAACACTTACCCTTACCCTAACCCTAATCCTAACCTTAACCTAACCCTAACCCTTACCCTAACCCTAACCCTAAGCCTAACCCTAATCCTAACCCTTACTCTAACCCTAACCGTAACCCTAACCCTTACCCTTACCATTACCCTAACCCTAACCCTAACCTTAACCCTAACCCTAACCCTAACCCTAACCCTTACCCTTACCCTAACGCTAACCCTAACCCTAACCCTATACCTAACCCTAACCCTAAACCTAACCCTTACCCTTACACTAACCCTAACCCTAAACCTAACCCTAAAACTAACCATAACCCTAACCCTAACCCTTACCCTAACCCTAACCCTAACCCTTACCCTTACACTAACCCTAACCCTAAACCTAACCCTAACCCTAACCCTTACCCTTAACCTAACACTAACCCTAACATTAACCCTTACCATAACACTAACCCTAACCCTAACCCTAACCCTTACCCTAACCCTAACCCTAATCCTAAACCTTACTCTTACCCTAACCCTAACAATAACCCTTACACTTACCCTAACCCTAACCCTAACCCTTACCCTAACCCTAACCCTAACCCTAACACTAACCTAAACCCTTACCCTTAACTTAATCCTAACCCTAACCTTCACCCTAACCCTAACCCTAACCCTAACACTAACCCTAACCCTTACCTTTACCCTAACCCTAAACCTAACCCTAACCCAAACCCTAACTCTAATCCTAACCCTAACCCTAACCCTTACCCTGGCCCTAAGCCAACCCCAATCGTAAACCTAACCCTAACCCTAACCCTTACCCTTACACAAACCGTTACCCTAAACCTAACCCTAAACCTAACTCTAAACCTAACTCTAACACTTACCCTAACCCTAACCCTAACCCTAACCCTTACCCTAACCCTAACAATAACCCTAACCCTTAACCCTAAACGTAACCCTAACCCTTGCCCTTACCCTAACCCTAAACCTAACCCTAACCCAAAACCTAACCTAAGCCTAACCCTAACCGTACCCCTTACCCTTACACTAACCGTAAACCTAACCCTAACCCTAACCCTTACCCTAACCCTAACCCTAATCTTCACCGTAACACTAACCCTAACCCTAACACTAACCCTTATCCTTTCCCTAAACCTAACCCTAACTCTAACCCTTACCCTTACCTTATCCCTAACCCTAACCCTAACACTTACCCTAACCCTAACCCTAACCCTAACCCTAACCATAAACCTAACCCTAACCCTTACCCTAACCCTAACCCTAAGCCTAACCCTAATCCTAACCCTTACCCTTACCGTAACCCTTACCCTAACCCTAACCTTAACCCTTACCCTAACCCTAACCCAAAACTTAACCGTAACCCTAACCCTAACCAAAACACTAACCTTAACCCTTACCCTTAACATAACCCTAACACTAACCCTAACCCTAAACTTAACCCTAACCCTAACCCTAACCCTTACCCTAAACCTACCCCTAAACTTAACCCTAACCCTAACCCTTACCCTTACACTAACCGTAACCCTAAACCTAACCCTAAACTTAACGCTAACCCTAACTCTAACCCTAACCCTTACCCTAACCCTAATCCTAACCCTAAACCTTACCATAACCCTAACCCTAACCCAAACCCCTAACCATAACCCTAACCCTAATCCTTAACCCTTACCCTTACCCTAACATTAACCCTAACAATAACCCTAACCGTTACCTTAACCCTAACCGTAAACTTCACCCTAACACTAACCCTAACCCTAACACTAACCCTTATCCTTACCCTAAACCTAACACTAACTCTAACCCTTACCCTTACCTTATCCCTAACCCTAACCTTAACCCTAACCCTAACCCTAACCCTACTCCCTACCCTTACCCTAACCATAACCCTTACCCTAACTCTAACCCTAAACCTAAACCTAACCCTATCCCTTACCTTAACCCAAACCCAAACCCTAACCCTAACACTTACCCTTACTGTAACCCTAACCCTAACCCTTACCCTAACCCTAACCCTAATCCTACCCCTGACCCGAACCCTAACCCTAAACCTAACACTTACCCTTACCCTAACCCTCACCCTAAACTTAACCCTAAACCTAACCCTAACCCTAACCCTGACCCTTACCCTAACCGTAACCCTAACCCTTACCCTTACACTAACCGTAACCCTAAACCTAAGCCAAAGCCTAAGCCTAAGGCTAACACTAACCCTTACACTAACCATAACCGTAAACCTAACCTTAAACCTAACCCTAACCATAAACTTACCCTTATCCAGACCCTAACCCTAACCCTAACACTAACCCTTACTGTAACCCTAACCCTAAATCTAACCCTAAACCTAACCCTAAACCTAACCCTAATACAAACCCTAACCCTAACCTTAACCCTAATCCTAACCCTTACCCTAACCCTAACCCTAACCCTAACCCTTACCCTGACCCTAAATCTAACCTTAACCCTAACCCTAACCCTAACCCTAACCCTAACACAAACCCTATACCTAACCCTAACCCTAACCCTTAACCTTACACTAACCCTAACCCTAAACCTAACCATAACCCTAATCCTAACCCTTACCCTAACCCTAACCCTAACCCTAACCCTAACACTAACCCTAACCCTTATCCTTACCCTAACCCTAACCCTAAACCTAACCCTAACCCTAACACTTACCCTTAACCTAACACTAACCCTAACCCTAACCCTAACCCTAACCCTTTCCCTAACCCTACCCCTAATCGTAACCCTTTCTCTTACCCTAACCCTAACCCTAACCCTTACCTTACCCTAAACCTAACCCTAACCCTAACCCTTTCTCTTTCCCTTACCCTAACCCTAACCCTAACCCTTACCCTTACCCTAACTCTAACCCTAACCCTAAACCTAACCCTTACCCAATCCCTAACCCTAAACCTAACCCTTACCCTTACCCTAACCTAACCGTAACCCTAACCCTACACCTAACCCTAACCCTAACCCTAACCCTTACCCTTACACTAAACCTAAACCTAAACCTAATCCTAAACCTAACCATAACCCTAAACCGAACATTTACCCTAACCCTAACTCTTACGCTTACCCTAACCCTAACCCTAAACCTAACCCTAACCGAAAACCTAACCCTTACCCTAACCCTAACCCTACCCCTAACCCTTACCCTAACCCTAACCCTAACCCTAACCCTAACCCTAACCGAAAACCTAACCCTTGCCCTAACCCTAACCCTACCCCTAATCCTAACTGTTACCCTTACACTAAACCTAACCCTAACCTTCACCCTAACACTAACCCTAACCCTAACACTAACCCTTACCCTTACCCTAAACCTAACCCTAAATCTAACCCTTACCCTTACCCTAACACTAACCCTAACCCTAACCCCTAACCCTAACCCTAACCCTTACCCTAACCATAAACCTTATCCATACCCTAACCGTAACCCTAAACCTAACCCTTACCCTAACCCTAACCCTTACACTTACCGTAACGCTAACCCTAACGCTAACACTAACCACTAACCCTATCCTTAACCCTAAACCTAACTCTAACCCTAAACCTAAACCTAACCCCTAACCCTAACCCTAACCCTAAATCTTACCCTTGCCCTTACCCAAACCCTAAACCTAAACTTAACCCTAACCCGAACGCTAACCCTAACCCTTACCATTACCATAACCCTAAACCAAATCCTAACCCAAACCCTTCCCCTAAGCCTAACCCTAACCCTAACCCTTACCCTTACCCTAACTCTAAACCTAACCCTTACCGTAACCGTAACCCTAACTCTTACCCTAACCTTAACCCTAACCCTAACCATAACACTTACCCTTACCCTTTCCCTAACCCTAACCCTAACCCTAACCCTAACCCTAACCTCAACCCTAACCCTAACCATAACCCTTACCCTTACACTAACCCTAACCTTAACCCTAACTCTAACCCTTACAGTAACCCTAATCCTAACCCTTGCCCTAACCCTAACCCTAACCCTAACCCTAACCCTAACCATTACCCTAACCCTAAACCTTACCCTTACCCTAACCCTAACCTTAGCCCTAAGCTTAACCCTAACTCTAACCCTTACCCTTATACTAACCCTAAGCCTAACCCTTACCCTTACCCTAACCCTAACCCCTTACCCTAACACTAACCCTTACTCTCAACCTAACCCTAACCCTAAACCTAACCCAAACCCTAACTTTAACCCTTACTCTTACCCGAAACCTAGCCCTAATCCTAACCCTTAACCTGCCCCTAACCCTAACCCTAACCCTAACCCTAACACTTACCCTTACCCTAACACTAACCCTAACCCTAAACCTAACCCCTAACCCTAACCCTAACCCTATCCCTTACTCTGACCCTAACCCTAACCCTAACCTTAACTCTAAACCTACCCCTAATCCTAACCCTAACCCTAACCCTTACTCTAACACTAACCCTAACCTAAACCCTAACCCTAACCCTAACAGTTACCCTTACCCTAACCCTAACCCTAACCTTAACCCTAACCCTATCCCTAACCCTAACTCTTACCCTTACCCTAACCCTAAACGTAACCCTAACCCAAACCCTAACCCTAACCCTAACCCTTACCCTTACCCTAACCCTAACCGTAACCTTAACCCTAACCCTAACCCTAACCCCAACCCTTACCCTTAACCTAACCCTAAACCTAACCCTAAACCTAACCCTTACCCTTACTCTAACCCTAAACCTAACCCTAACCCTAAACATAACCCTTAACCTTACCCTTACACTAACCCTAACCCTAACGCCTAACCGTAACGCTAACCCTTACCAATACACTAACCCTACCCGTAACCCTAACCCTAACAGTAACCCTAACCGTAACCCTAACCCTTACCCTAATCCTAACCCTAACCCAAATCCTAACCCTATCCTACCCCTAACCCTAACCCTTACCCTTAAACTAACCCTAACCCCAAACCTAACCCCAACCTTAACCCTAACCTAAAACCTAACCCTAACCCTAATCCTAACCCTTACCCTTACCCTAACCCTAAACCTAAACCTAACCCTAACCCAAACTCTAACCCTAACTCTAACCCTAACCCTTACCCTTACACTAATCCTAACCATAAGCTTAACCCTAACCCTAACCCTAACCCTTACCCTTAGCCTAACACTAAACCTAACCCTAACCCTAACCCTTACCCTTATCCTAACCCTAACCCTAACCCTAATCCTAAACCTAACCCTAACACTACCCTAACACTAACCCTAACCCCTAACCCTAACCCTAACCATGACCAATACCCTAACCCTAACCTTAACTCTAAACCTAACCCTAACCCTTACCCTTACCCTAACCCTAAACGAAACCCTAACACATACCATAACCCTACCCCTATCCCTAACCCTAACCCTTACCCTTATTCTAAACCTAACCCTAACCCTAAACCTAACCCTAACCCCAATCTTAACCCTCACCTTAACCCTAAACCTAACCCTAAAACTTACCCTTATCCTAACCCTAACCCTTACCCTAAACCTAACCATAACCCTAAACCTAACCCTTACACTCACCCTAACCCTAACCCTAAACCTAACCCTAACCCTAACCCTAACCCTAACCCTTACCGTAACCCTAACCCTAACCCTAACTAATGACCCTAACACTAACCCTAAGCCTTAGCCTTTCCCTACCCCTAACCGTAACCTTAACCCTAACCCTAACCCTAACCCTAACCCTTACCCTTACCCTAAACCTAAACCTAACCCAAACCATAACCCTAAATCTAACCCTAACTATAACACTTACCCTTACCCTAAGCCTAAACCAAACCCTAAGCCTAACCCTAACCCTTACCCTTACCCTAAACCTAACCATAACCCTAACCCTAACTCTTAACCTTACCCTAGCCCTAACCCTAACCCTAACCCTTACCCTATCCCTAACCCTAACTAATAACCCTAACCCTAACCCTAATCCTAAACCTTACCCTTAACTTAACCCTAACCCTAAACTTAACCCTAATACTTACCCTTACCCTAACCCTAACCCTAACACTAACCCTTGCCCTTTCCCTAACCCTAACCCTAAACCTAACCCTAACCCTAAACTTAACCCTTATCCTTACCCTAACCCTAACCCTAATCCTAACCCTTACCCTTTCCCTAACCCTAACTAATAACCCTAACCCTAAACCTATCACTTACCCTTACCCTAACCCTAACCCTAACCGTAAATCTAACCCCTAACATAAAACCCTAACCCTTACCCTGACCCTAACACTACCCTAAACTTAAATCTAATCCTAACCCTAATGCTAACCCTAACCCTAACCCTTACCCTAACCCTAACCCTAACCCTAAGTCTAACACTTACTCTTATCCTAACCCTAAACCTCACCTGAACCCTAAACCTAACCCTATCCCTAACCCTTACCCTTACCCTAACCCTAAACCTAACCCTAACCCTAATCCTAACTCTTAACCTTACCCTAACCCTAACCCTAACCCTAACCCTTACCCTATCCCTAACCCTAACTAATAACCCTAACCCTAACCCCAATCCTAAACCTTACCCTTAACATAACCCTAACCCTAAACTTAACCCTAACCCTAACCCTAATACTTACCCTTACCCTAACCCTAACACTAACACTAACCCTTGCCCTTACCCTAACCCTAACCCTAACCCTAAACCTAACCCTAACCCTAAACTTAACCCTTATCCTTACCCTAACCCTAACCCTAATCCTAACCCTTACCCTTTCCCTAACCCTAACTAATAACCCTAACCCTAACCCTATCACTTACCCTTACCCTAACCCTAACCCTAACCCTAAATCTAACCCCTAACCCTTACCCTGACCCTAACACTACCCTAAACTTAACTCTAATCCTAACCCTAATGCTAACCCTAACCCTAACCCTTACCCTAACCCTAACCCTAACCCTAAGTCTAACACTTACCCTTATCCTAACCCTAACCCTAACCTGAATCCTAACCCTAAACCTATCCCTAACCCTTACCCTTACCCTAACCCTAAACCTAACCCTAACCCACACAATAACCCTTACCCTAATCCTAACCCTAAGCTTAACCCTAACCCTAATCCTAACCCTTACCCTTAGCCTAACACTAAACCTAACCCTAACCCTAACCCTTACCCTTATCCTAACCCTAACCCTAACCCTAATCCTAAACCTAACCGTAACCCTTACCATAACCCTAACCCTAACCCTTACCCTAACCATGATCAATACCCTAACCCTAACCTTAACTCTAACCCTAACCCTAACCCTTACCCTTGCCCTAACACTAAACGAAACCCTAACCCAAATCCTAACCCTACCCCTATCCCTAACCCTAACCCTTACCCTTACCCTAAACTTAACCCTAATCCTAACCCTAACCCTAACCTCAAACTTAACCCTAAACTTAACCCTAAACCTAACCCTAAACCTTACCCTTACCCTAACCCTAACCCTTACCCTACACCTAACCCTTACCTAACCCTAACCCTAACCCTTACCCTTACCCAAACCCTAACCCTAAACCTAATCCTAACCCTAACCCTAACCCTGACACTTACTCTAACGTAACCCTAAGCCTAACCCTAAACCTTACCCTTAAACTAATCGTAACCCTAACCTTAACATTAACCTTAACCCTAATCCTAACCCTAACCCTTAACTTACACTAACCCTAACCCTAACCCTAAACCTAACCCTAACCCTAATCCTTACCCTTAACCTAACCCTAACCCTAAACCTAACCGTAACCCTTACCCTAACACTTACCCTAACCCCTAAACCTAACCCTAAACCTAACCCTTACAGTTACCCTAACCCTAACCCGAAACTTAACCCTAAGCCTAACCCTAACCCTAACCCTAACCCTAACCCTAACCCTAACCCTAACCCTTACCCTCACCCTAACCCTAACCCTAACCCTAACCCTTATCCTAATCCTAACCCTAACCCAAACCCTAACCCAAACCCTAAAGCTTACACTTCACCTAACCATAACCCTAACCCTAACCTTAACTCTAACCCGAACCATAAACCTAAACCTAACCCTAACACTTACACTTACCCTAACCCTAAGCCTTACCCTTACCCTAACCCTAAACCTAACCCTCACCCTAACCCTAACCCTTACCCTAACACTAACCCTAACCCTAACATTAACTAAAAACCCTAACCCTAACCCTAACCCTAACCCTTGCCCTTACCGTAACCCTAACCCTAAACTTAACCCTAACCCTAACCCTAACCCAAACCCTAATC
>JANJXV010000044.1:7425000-7427500 GCA_024803745.1 Megascapheus bottae
ATCCTAACCCTAACCCTAACCTGAATCCTAACCCTAAACCTATCCCTAACCCTTACCCTTACCCTAACCCTAAACCTAACCCTAACCCACACAATAACCCTTACCCTAATCCTAACCCTAAGCTTAACCCTAACCCTAATCCTAACCCTTACCCTTAGCCTAACACTAAACCTAACCCTAACCCTAACCCTTACCCTTATCCTAACCCTAACCCTAACCCTAATCCTAAACCTAACCGTAACCCTTACCATAACCCTAACCCTAACCCTTACCCTAACCATGATCAATACCCTAACCCTAACCTTAACTCTAACCCTAACCCTAACCCTTACCCTTGCCCTAACACTAAACGAAACCCTAACCCAAATCCTAACCCTACCCCTATCCCTAACCCTAACCCTTACCCTTACCCTAAACTTAACCCTAATCCTAACCCTAACCCTAACCCCAAACTTAACCCTAAACTTAACCCTAAACCTAACCCTAAACCTTACCCTTACCCTAACCCTAACCCTTACCCTACACCTAACCCTTACCTAACCCTAACCCTAACCCTTACCCTTACCCAAAACCTAACCCTAAACCTAATCCTAACCCTAACCCTAACCCTGACACTTACTCTAACGTAACCCTAAGCCTAACCCTAAACCTTACCCTTAAACTAATCGTAACCCTAACCTTAACATTAACCTTAACCCTAATCCTAACCCTAACCCTTAACTTACCCTAACCCTAACCCTAACCCTAAACCTAACCCTAACCCTAATCCTTACCCTTAACCTAACCCTAACCCTAAACCTAACCGTAACCCTTACCCTAACACTTACCCTAACCCCTAAACCTAACCCTAAACCTAACCCTTACAGTTACCCTAACCCTAACCCGAAACTTAACCCTAAGCCTAACCCTAACCCTAACCCTTACCCTAACCCTAACCCTAACCCCTAACCCTAACCCTAAGCCTTACCCTAACCCTAAACTTAAACCTAAACCTAAACCTAAATCTAAACCTTACGCTTACCCTAACCCTTAAACTAACCCCTAAACATAACCCTAACCCTAACCCTTACCCTAACCCTAAACCTAATCCTAACCCTAACCCTAACCCTAAACCTTACCCTTACACTTACCCTTACCCTAACCCTAACCCTAAACCTAACCCTAACCCTAACCCTAACCCTTACCCTCACCCTAACCCTAACCCTAACCCTAACCCTTATCCTAATCCTAACCCTAACCCAAACCCTAACCCAAACCCTAAAGCTTACACTTCACCTAACCATAACCCTAACCCTAACCTTAACTCTAACCCGAACCATAAACCTAAACCTAACCCTAACACTTACACTTACCCTAACCCTAAGCCTTACCCTTACCCTAACCCTAAACCTAACCCTCACCCTAACCCTAACCCTTACCCTAACACTAACCCTAACCCTAACATTAACTAAAAACCCTAACCCTAACCCTAACCCTAACCCTTGCCCTTACCGTAACCCTAACCCTAAACTTAACCCTAACCCTAACCCTAACCCAAACCCTAATCCTAACCTTAACCCTTACTCTTACCCTTACCCTAACCCTAAACCTAACCCTAACCCTTACCTTTACCCTAACCCTAAACCTAACCGTAACCCTTACCCTAACCTAACCATAACCGCTAACCCTAACCCTAACCCTTACAGTTACCCTAAGCCTAACCCAAAACTTAACCCTAAGCCTAACCCTAACCCTAACCCTAACCCTTACCCTAACCCTAACCCCAACCCTAACCCTAACCCTAACTCTAAACCTAACCATAACCCTAAGCCTAACCCTAACCCTAACCTTAACCCTAACCCTAACCCTAACCCTAACCCTTACCCTAAACCTAAACCTAACCCTAACACTTACCCTTACCCTTACCCTAACCCTAACCATAAACCTAACCCTCACCCTAACCCTAACCCTCAGCCTCACCCTAACCCTAACCCTAAACTTAACCCTTACCCTAAACCTAACCCTAACCCAAACCATAACTAATAACCCTAACCCTAACCCTAAACCTTACCCTTCACCTAACCCTAACCCTAACCTTAACTCTAACCCGAACCCTAACCCTAACCCTAACCCTAAAACTTACCCTTACCCTAACCCTAACCCTAACCTAACCATAACCATAACCCTTACCCTAACCCTAACCCTCACTCTAACACTAACTAATAACCCTAACCCTAACCCTTACCCTTACCCTAACCCTAACCTTAACCCTAACCCTAACGCTACACTTTACCCTTACCCTAAGCCTAAACCAAACCCTAAGCCTGACCCTAACCTAACACTTAACCTTACCCTAACCCTAACCCAAACCTTAACCCTAACCCTAACCCTAACCCTAACCCTAACCCTAAACCTTACACTTACCCTGACACTAACCCTAACCGTAACCCTTACCCTAACCCTAACCCTAACTAATAACCCTAACCCTAACCCTAAATCTTACCCTTAACTCAACCCTAAC
>JANJXV010000044.1:7430000-7432500 GCA_024803745.1 Megascapheus bottae
ACCCTAACCCTAAACCTAATCCTAACCATAACCCAAACCCTTACCCTTACCCTAACCCTAACCTTAACCCTAACCCTAACCCTAACCCTTACCCTTACCCTAACCCTAACCCTAAACCTTACCTTTACCCTTACCCTTACCCTAACCCTAACCCTAAACCTAACCCTAACCCTAACCCTAACCCTTACCCTCACCCTAACCCTAACACTAACCCTAACCCTAACCCTAACCCTTACCCTAACAATTACCCTAACCTTAACCCTTACCCTAAACCTAACCCTAACCCAAACCATAACTAATAACCCTAACCCTAACCCTAAACCTTACCCTTCACCTAACCCTAACCCTAACCTTAACTCTAACCCGAACCCTAACCCAAACCCTAACCCTAACCCTAACGCTACTCTTTACCCTTACCCTAAGCCTAAACCAAACCCTAAGCCTAACCCTAACCCTAACCCTTAACCTTACCCTAACCCTAACCCTAACCTTAACCCTAACCCTTACCCTTAACATAACCCTAATCTTAACCCTAATCCTAACCCTAACCCTAACTCTTACCTTACCCTAAACCTAACCGTAACCCTAACCCTAACCCTAACCATTACCCTTACCCTAACCCTAATCCTAACCCTAACACTTACCCTAACCCTAACCCTTACTAATAACCCTAAACCTAACCCTAAACCTTACCCTTAACTTAACCCTGACACTAACCTTAACCCTAACCCTAACCCTAACCCTAACACTTACCCTTACCATAACCCTAACCCTAACCCTAACACTAACCCTTACCCTTACCCTAACCCTAACCCTAACCCTAACCGTAAACCTAAAACTAACCCTAATCCTAACCCTAATCCTAACCCTTACCCTAACCCTAACCCTAAACCTAACCCGTAACCCTAACCCTAAACCTAACCCTTACTCTGACCCTAACCCTAACCCTAACCTTAACCCTAACCCTAACCCTAATCCTAACCCTAACCCCAACCCCTACCCTAAACCTAACCCTAACCCTAAGCCTAACCCTAACACTTACCCTTATCCCAACCCTAACCCTAACTTTAACCCTAACCCTATCCCTAACCCTAACCCTTACCATTACCCTAACCCTAAACGTAACCCTAACACAAACCCTAACCCTAACCCTAACCCTAACCCTTACCCTTACCCTAACCCTAACCCTAACCTTAACCCTAACCTTAACCCTAACCCTTATCCTTAACCTAACCAAAAACCTAACCCTAATCCTAACGCTTACACTTACCCTAAACCTAACCCTAACCCTAAACCTAAACCTAACCCTAACTCTTACCCTTACCCTAACCCTAAACCTAACCTTAACCCAAACCCTACCCCTACCCCTACCCCTAACCCTAACCCTTACCCTTACCCTAACAATAACCCCAACCCTAACGCTAACCCTAACCCTAACCCTAAACTTGACCCTAACCTTAACCCTAACCCTTATCCTTAACCTAACCCAAAACCTAACCCTAACCCTAACGCTTACACTTACCCTAACCCTAACCCTAACCCTAACCCTAAACCTAACCCTAACCCTTACTTTTACCCTAACCCTAAACCTAACCGTAACCCTTACCCTAACGCTAACCCTAACTCCTAACCCTAACCCTAACCCTTACAGTTACCCTAAGCCTAACCAAAACTTAACCCTAAGCCTAACCCTAACCCTAACCCTTACCCTAACCCTAACCCCAAACCTAACCCTAACCCCTAACTCTAACCCTAAACCTAACCCTTACCCTAACCCTAACTCTAACCTTAAGCCTAAGCCTAACCCTAACCCTAACCCTTACGCTTACCCTAAACCTAAACCTAACCCAAACCCTAACCCTAACCATAACCCTTACCCTAAACCTAAACCTAACCCTAACCCTTAACCTTACCCTTACCCTAACCCTAACCCTAAACCTAACCCTAACCCTAACCCTAACCCTCAACCTCACCCTAACCCTAACCCTAACTTTAACCCTTACCCTAAACCTAACCCTAACCCAAACCATAACTAATAACCCTAACCCTAACCCTAAACCTTACCCTTCACCTAACCCTAACCCTGATCTTAACTCTAACCCGAACCCTAACCCTAACCCTAACCCTAACCCTAACCCTTACCCTAACCCTAACCCTCACTCTAACACTAACTAATAACCCTAACCCTAACCCTTACCCTTACCCTAAACCTAACCTTAACCCTAAACCAAAACCTAACCCTAACCCTAACGCTACTCTTTACCCTTACCCTAAGCCTAAACCAAACCCTAAGCCTAACCCTAACCCTAACCCTTAACCTTACCCTAACCCTAACCCTAACCTTAACCCTAACCCTAACCCTAACCCTAACCCTAACCCTTACACTTACCCTAACCCTAACCCTAACCCTAACCCTTACCCTAACCCTAACTAATAACCCTAAACCTAACCCTAAATCTTACCCTTAACTCAACCCTAACCCTAACCTTAACCCTAAACC
>JANJXV010000044.1:7437500-7442500 GCA_024803745.1 Megascapheus bottae
TAACCCTAACATTAACCCTTACTATTACCCTAACCCTAAACCTAATCCTAACCCTTACCCTGTCCCTAAGCCTAACACTAACCCTAACTAATAATCCTAACCCTAACCCTAACACTTACCCTTACCCTAACCCTAACCCTAACCCTAAACCTAACCCTTACCCTAACCCTAACCCTAAACCTAACCCGTAAACCTAACCCTAAACCTAACCCTTACTATGACCCTAACCCTAACCCTAACCTTAACTCTAACCCTAACCCTAATCCTAACCCTAACCCTAACCCTTACCCTAAACCTAACCCTAACCCTAAGCCTAACCCTAACACTTACCCTTATCCCAACCCTAACCCTAACTTTAACCCTAACCCTATCCCTAACCCTAACCCGTACCATTACCCTAACCCTAAACGTAACCCTAACACAAACCCTAACCCTAACCCTAACCCTAACCCTTACCCTTACCCTAACTCTAACCCTAACCTTAACCCTAACCTTAACCCTAACCCTTATCCTTAACCTAACCCAAAACCTAACCCTAACCCTAAAGCTTACACTTACCCTAAACCTATCCCTAACCCTAAACCTAAACCTAACTCTAACTCTTACCCTTACCCTAACCCTAAACCTAACCCTAACCCAAACCCTAACCCTACCCCTACCCCTAACCCTAACCCTTACCCTTACCCTAACAATATCCCCAACGCTAACGCTAACCCTAACCCTAACCCTAACCTTCACCCTAACCTTAACCCTAACTCTTATCCTTAACCTAACCCAAAACCTAACCCAAACCCTAATGCTTACACTTACCCTAACCCTAACCCTAACCCTAACCCTAAACCTAACCCTAACTCTTACCTTTACCCTAATCCTAAACCTAACCGTAACCCTTACCCTAACGCTAACCCTTACCCTTACTCTAACCCTAAACCTAACCCTAAACCTAACCCTAACCCTAACCCTAACCATGACCAATACCCTAACCCTAACCTTAACTCTAACCCTACCCTAACCCTTACCCTTACCCTAACCCTAAATGAAACCCTAACCCAAACCCTAACCCTACCCCTATCCCTAACCCTAACCCTTACCCTTACCCTAAACCTAACCCTAACCCTAACCCTTACCGTAACGCTTACCCTAAAAATAACCATAACCCTAACCCTAACCCTTACCCTTACCCTAACCCTAACCCTAAACCTAACCCTAACACTAACCCTAACCCTAACCCTTACTCTAACGTAACCCTAAGCCTAACCCTAACCCATACCCTTAACCTAATCGTAACCCTAACCTTAACATTAACCTTAACCCTAACCCTAACCCTAACCCTTACCTTACCCTAACCCTAACCCTAACCCTAAACCTAACCCTAACCCTAATCCTTACCCTTAACCTAACCCTAACCCTAAACCTAACCGTAACCCTTACCCTAACAATAACCCTAACCCCTAACCCTAACCCTAACCCTAAAACTTACAGTTACCCTAAACCTAACCCAAAACTTAAAGCTAAGCCTAACCCTAACCCTAACCCTTACCCTAACCCTAACCCTAACCCTAACCCTAACCCTAACCCTAACCCTAACCCTAACCTAACCCTAACCCTAACCCTTACCCTTACCCTAAACCTAACCTTAACCCTAACCCTAAACCTAACCCTTACGCTTACCCTAACCCTAAACCTAACCCCTAACCCTAACCCTAACCCAAACCCTTACCCTAACCCTAAACCTAATCCTAACCCTAACCCTAACCCTTACCCTTACCCTAATCCTAACCTTAACCCTAACCCTAACCCTATCCCTAACCCTTACCCTTACCCTAACCCTAACCTTAACCCTAACCCTAACCCTATCCCTAACCCTTACCCTTACCCTAACCCTAACCCTAAACCTTACCCTTAACCTTACCCTTACCATAACCCTAACCCTAAACCTAACCCTAAACCTAACCCTAACCCTTACCCTCACCATAACCCTAACCCTAACCCTAACCCTAACCCTAACCCTAACCCTAACCCTTACCCTAACAATTACCCTAACCTTAACCCTAACCCTTACCCTTACCATAACCCTAACCTTAACCCTAATCCTAACCCTAACCCTAACTGTTACCTTACCCTAACCCTAACCGTAACCCTAACCCTAACCCTAACCATTACTCTTACCCTAAACCTAATCCTAACCCTAAACCTTACCCTAACCCTAACCCTTACTAATAACCCTAACCCTAACCCTAAACCTTACCCTTAACTTAACCCTGACCCTAACCTTAACCCTAACCCTAACCCTAACCCTAACACTTACCCTTACCATAACCCTAACCCTAACCCTAACACTAACCCTTACCCTTACCTTAACCCTAACCCTAAACCTAACCCTAACCCAAACCCTACCCCTATCCCTACCCCTAACCCTAACACTTACCCTTACCCTAACAATAACCCCAACCCTAACGCTAACCCTAACCCTAACCCTAACCTTGACCCTAACCTTAACCCTAACCCTTATCCTTAACCTAACCCAAAACCTAACCCTAACCCTAACGATTACACTTACCCTAACCCTAACCCTAACCCTAACCCTAAACCTAACCCTAACCCTTACCTTTACCCTAACCCTAAACCTAACCGTAACCCTTACCCTAACGCTAACCCTAAGTCCTAACCCTAACCCTAACCCTTACAGTTACCCTAAGACTAACCCAAAACTTAACCCTAAGCCTAACCCTCACCCTAACCCTTACCCTAACCCTAACCCCAACCCTAACCCTAACCCCTAACTCTAACCCTAACCCTAACCCTTATCCTTACCCTAACCCTAACCTTAACCCTAACCCTAAACCTAACCCTAACCCTTACGCTTACCCTAACCCTAAACCTAACCCAAACCCTAACCCTAACCCTAACCCTTACCCTAAACCTAAACCTAACCCTAACCCTTACCCTTACCCTTACCCTAACCCTAACCCTAACCCTAACCCTAACCTTAAACCTTACCCTAAACCTAACCCTAACCCAAACCATAACTAATAACCCTAACCCTAACCCTAAACCTTACCCTTCACCTAACCCTAACCCTAACCTTAACTCTAACCCGAATCCTAACCCTAACCCTAACCCTAAACATAACCATAACCCTTACCCTAACCCTAACCCTCACTCTAACACTAACTAATAACCCTAACCCTAACCCTTACCCTTACCTTAAACCTAACCTTAACCCTAACCCAAACCCTAACCCTAACCCTAACGCTACTCTTTACCCTTTCCCTAAGCCTAAACCAAACCCTAAGCCTAACCCTAACCCTAACCCTTAACCTTACCCTAACCCTAACAGTAACCTTAACCCTAACCCTAACCCTAACCCTAACCCTAAACTTAACCCTAACCCTAACCCTTACACTTACCCTAACCCTAACCCTAACCCTAACATTTACCCTAACCCTAACCCTAACTAATAACCCTAAACCTAACCCTAAAACTTACCCTTAACTCAACCCTAAATCTAATCCTAACCCTAACACTTACCCTTACCCTAACCCTAACATTAACCCTAACACTAACCCTTACCCTTACCCTAACCCGAATCCTAAACCTAACCCTAACCCTAACCTTAACCCTTACTCTTACCCTATCCCTAACCCTAATCCTAACCCTTACCCTGTCCCTAACCCTAACCCTAACCCTAACTAATAACCCTAACCCTAACCCTAACACTACCCTTACCCAAAACCTAACCCTAACCCTAAACCTAACCTTTACCCTAACCCTAACCCTAACCCTAACCCTAACCTAACCCCTAACCCTAACCCTAACCCTAACCCTTACCCTGACCCTAACCCTAATCCTAACCTTAACTCTAACCCTAACCCTAATCCTAACACTAAACTTAACTCTTATCCTAACCCTAACCCTAACCCTAACCCTAACACTTACCCTTACCTAACCCTAACCCTAACCTTAACCCTAACCCTAACCCTATCCCTAACCCTTACCCTTACCCTAACCCTAAACCTAACCCTAAACCAAACCCTAACCCTAACCCTAACTCTTACCCTTACCCTAATCCTAACCCTAACCCTAACCCTAACCCTTATCCTTAACCTAACCCTAAACCTAACCCTAACCCTTACCCTTACCCTAACCCTAACCCTAAACCTAAACTTAAACCTAACCCTAACACTTACCCTAACCCTAACCATAACCATAACCACTACCCCTAACCCTTACCAATACCCTAATCCTAACCTTAACCCTAACCCTTACCCTTACCCTAACCCTAACCCTAACATTAACCCTTACTCTTACCCTAACCCTAAACCTAATCCTAACCCTTACCCTGTCCCTAAGCCTAACACTAACCCTAACTAATAATCCTAACCCTAACCCTAACACTTACCCTTACCCTAACCCTAACCCTAACCCTAAACCTAACCCTTACCCTAACCCTAACCCTAAACCTAACCCGTAACCCTAACCCTAAACCTAACCCTTACTATGACCCTAACCCTAACCCTAACCTTAACTCTAACCCTAACCCTAATCCTAACCCTAACCCTAACCCTTACCCTAAACCTAACCCTAACCCTAAGCCTAACCCTAACACTTACCCTTATCCCAACCCTAACCCTAACTTTAACCCTAACCCTATCCCTAACCCTAACCCTTACCATTACCCTAACCATAAACGTAACCCTAACACAAACCCTAACCCTAACCCTAACCCTAACCCTTACCCTTACCCTAACCCTAACCCTAACCTTAACCCTAACCTTAACCCTAATCCTTATCCTTAACCTAACCCTAACCCTAACGCTTACACTTACCCTAAACCTATCCCTAACCCTAAACCTAAACCTAACCCTAACCCTTACCCTTACCATAACCCTAAACTTAACCCTAATCCTAACCCTAACCCTAACTCTTACCTTACCCTAACCCAAACCGTAACCCTAACCCTAACCCTAAACATTACCCTTACCCTAACCGTAATCCTA
>JANJXV010000044.1:7452500-7460000 GCA_024803745.1 Megascapheus bottae
CCCTAACCCTAACCCTAACCGTAACCCTAACGCTTACCCTAAAAATAACCATAACCCTAACCCTAACCCTTACCCTTACCCTAACCCTAACCCTAAACCTAACCCTAACCCTAACCCTAACCCTAACCCTAACCTTACTCTAACGTACCCCTAAGCCTAACCCTAACCCATACCCTTAACCTAATCGTAACCCTAACCTTAACATTAACCTTAACCCTAACCCTAACCCTAACCCTTACCTTACCCTAACCCTAACCCTAACCCTAAAACTAACCCTAACCCTAAACCTTACCCTTAACCTAACCCTAACCCTGAACCTAACCGTAACCCTTAACCTAACCCTAACCCTAACCCCTAACCCTAACCCTAACCCTAATACTTACAGTTACCCTAAACCTAACCCAAAACTTAAAGCTAAGCCTAACCCTAACCCTAACCCTTACCCTAACCCTAACCCTAACCCTAACCCTAACCCCTAACCCTAACCCTAAACCTAACCCTTACCCTTACCCTAAACCTAACCTTAAACCTAACCCTAACCCTAAACCTAACCCTTACGCTTACCCTAACCCTAACCCTTACCCTAACCCTAACCCTAACCCTAACCCAAACACTAACCCTAACCCCTATCCCTAACCCTAACCCTTACCCTTGCCCTATACCTAACCCTAACCCTAACCCTAACCCTTACCCTAAACCTAACCCTAACCCTAAGCCTAACCCTAACACTTACCCTTATCCCAACCCTAACCGTAACTTTAACCCTAACCCTATCCCTAACCCTAACCCGTACCATTACCCTAACCCTAAACGTAACCCTAACACAAACCCTAACCCTAACCCTAACCCTAACCCTTACCCTTACCCTAACCCTAACCCTAACCTTAACCCTAACCTTAACCCTAACCCTTATCCTTAACCTAACCCAAAACCTAATCCTAACCCTAAAGCTTACACTTACCCTAAACCTATCCCTAACCCTAAACCTAAACCTAACCCTAACTCTTACCCTTACCCTAACCCTAAACCTAAACCTAACCCAAACCCTAACCCTACCCCTACCCCTAACCCTAACCCTTACCCTTACCCTAACAATAACCCCAACGCTAACGCTAACCCTAACCCTAACCCTAACCTTGACCCTAACCTTAACCCTAACTCTTATCCTTAACCTAACCCAAAACCTAACCCAAACCCTAACGCTTACACTTACCCTAACCCTAACCCTAACCCTAACCCTAAACCTAACCCTAACTCTTACCTTTACCCTAACCCTAAACCTAACCGTAACCCTTACCCTAACGCTAACCCTTACCCTTACTCTAACCCTAAACCTAAACCTAACCCTAACCCTAACCCTAACCATGAACAATACCCTAACCCTAACCCTAACCTTAACTCTAACCCTACCCTAACCCTTACCCTTACCCTAACCCTAAATGAAACCCTAACCCAAACCCTAACCCTACCCCTATCCCTAACCCTAACCCTTACCCTTACCCTAAACCTAACCCTAACCCTAACACTTACCCTAACGCTTACCCTAAAAATAACCATAACCCTAACCCTAACCCTTACCCTTACCCTAACCCTAACCCTAAACCTAACCCTAACACTAACCCTAACCCTAACCCTTACTCTAACGTAACCCTAAGCCTAACCCTAACCCATACCCTTAACCTAATCGTAAACCTAACCTTAACATTAACCTTAACCCTAACCCTAACCCTAACCCTTACCTTACCCTAACCCTAACCCTAAACCTAACCCTAACCCTAATCCTTACCCTTAACCTAACCCTAACCCTAAACCTAACCGTAACACTTACCCTAACCCTAACCCTAACCCCTAACCCTAACCCTAACCCTAAAACTTACAGTTACCCTAAACCTAACCCGAAACTTAAAGCTAAGCCTAACCCTAACCCTAACCCTTACCCTAACCCTAACCCTAACCCTAACCCCTAACCCTAACCTTAACCCTTAAACTTACCCTAAACCTAACCTTAACCCTAACCCTAAACCTAACCCTTACGCTTACCCTAACCCTAAACCTAACCCCTAACCCTAACCCTAACCCAAACCCTTACCCTAACCCTAAACCTAATCCTAACCCTAACCCTAACCCTTACCCTTACCCTAATCCTAACCTTAACCCTAACCCTAACCCTATCCCTAACCCTTACCCTTACCCTTACCCTAACCCTAACCCTAAACCTTACCCTTACCCTTACCCTTACCCTAACCCTAACCCTAAACCTAACCCTAACCCTAACCCTAACCCTTACCCTCACCCTAACCCTAACACTAACCCTAACCCTAACCCTAACCCTAACCCTTACCCTAACAATTACCCTAACCTTAACCCTAACCCTTACCCTTACCATAATCCTAACCTTAACCCTAATCCTAACCCTAACCCTAACTGTTACCTTACCCTAACCCTAACCGTAACCCTAACCCTAACCCTAACCATTACCCTTACCCTAAACCTAATCCTAACCCTAACCCTTACACTAACCCTAACCCTTACTAATAACCCTAACCCTAACCCTAAACCTTACCCTTAACTTAACCCTGACCTTAACCTTAACCCTAACCCTAACCCTAACCCTAACACTTACCCTTACCATAACCCTAACCCTAACCCTAACACTAACCCTTACCCTTACCCTAACCCTAACCCTAAACCTAATCCTAACCCAAACCCTACCCCTATCCCTACCCCTAACCCTAACACTTACCCTTACCCTAACAATAACCCCAACCCTAACGCTAACCCTAACCCTAACCCTAACCTTGACCCTAACCTTAACCCTAACCCTTATCCTTAACCTAACCCAAAACCTAACCCTAACCCTAACGCTTACACTTACCCTAACCCTAACCCTAACCCTAACCCTAAACCTAACCCTAACCCTTACCTTTACCCTAACACTACACCTAACCGTAACCCTTACCCTAATGCTAACCCTAAGTCCTAACCCTAACCCTAACCCTTACAGTTACCCTAAGCCTAACCCAAAACTTAACCCTAAGCCTAACCCTAACCCTAACCCTTACCCTAACCCTAAACCCAACCCTAACCCTAACCCCTAACTCTAACCCTAACCCTAACCCTTACCCTTACCCTAACCCTAAACTTAACCCTAACCCTAAACCTAACCCTAACCCTTACGCTTACCCTAACCCTAAACCTAACCCAAACCCTAACCCTAACCCTAACCCTTACCCTAAACCTAAACCTAACCCTAACCCTTACCCTTACCCTTACCCTAACCCTAACCCTAAACCTAACCCTAACCCTAACCCTAACCCTCAACCTCACCCTAACCCTAACCCTAACTTTAACCCTTACCCTAAACCTAACCCTAACCCAAACCATAACTCATAACCCTAACCCTAACCCTAAACCTTACCCTTCACCTAACCCTAACCCTAACCTTAACCCTAACCCTAACCGTAACTCTTACCGTTACCCTAACCCTAAACCTAACCCTATCCCAAACCCTAACCCTAACCCTAACCCTAACCCTTACCCTTACCCTAAGCCTAAACCAAACCCCAAGCCTAACCCTAACCCTAACCCTTAACCTTACCCTAACCTTAACCCTACCCCTAACCCTAACCCTAACTAATAAGCCTAACCCTAACCCTAACCCTAACCCTAACCCTTACCCTTACCCTAAGCCTAAACCAAACCCCAAGCCTAACCCTAACCCTAACCCTTACCCTTACCCTAAACCTAACCTTAACCCTAACCCTAACCCTAACCCTAACCCTAACCCTAACCCTAACCCTAAACCTTACCCTAACCGTAACCCTAACCCTAACTAATAACCCTAAACCTAACCCTAACACTTACACTTATCCTAATCCTAAACCTAAACCTAACCCTAACCCAAACCCTAACTCTAACCCTAACCCTAATCCTAACACTTACCCTTACTCTAACACTAACCCTAACTCTTACCCTAACCCTAACCCTAACACTAACCCTAACCCTAACCCTTACCTTAACCCTAACCCTAACCCTAACCCTTACCCTTACACTAACCCTAAACCTATCCCTAACCCTAACCCTAACACTAACCCTTACCCTTACCCTAACCCTAACCCTAACCCTAACCTTAACCCTAACTCTAACCCTTACGCTAACACTAACCCTTACCCTAACCCTAACCCTAACCCTAAACCTTACCCTAACCCTAAACCTAACCCTTACCCTAACCCTAACCCTAACTCTAACCCCTAACCCTAACCCTAACCCTAACCCTTACCCTTACCCTAACCCTATCCTTAACTCTAACCCTAACCCTAAACCTAACCTTACGCTTACCCTAACCCTAAACCTACACCTAACCTAAACCCTAACCCTAACCCTAACCCTTCCCTTACCCTAACAATAACCCTAACCCTAACCCTAACCCTTACCCTTACCATAACCCTAATGTTAACCCTAATCCTAACCCTAACCATTACCCTTACCCTAACCCTAACCCTAACCCCAACCCTTACCCTAACCCTAACCCTAACTAATAACCCTAACCCTAACGCTAAACCTTACCCTTAACTTAACCCTAACCCTAAACTTAACCATGACTCTAACCCTAACCCTAACACTTACCCTTACCATAACCCTAACCCTAACCCTAACACTAACCCTTACCCTTACCCTAACCCTAACCCTAAACCTAACCCTAACTCTACCCCTAACACTAACCCTAAACCTAACCTTACACTGACACTAACCCTTACCATTACACTAACCTAAACCGTACCCTAACCCTAACCCTAACCCTTACCCTTACCCTAACCCTAACCCTAACATTAACCCTTACTCTTACCCTAACCCTAAACCTAATCCTAACCCTTACCCTGTCCCTAAGCCTAACACTAACCCTAAATAATAATCCTAACCCTAACCCTAACACTTACCCTTACCCTAACCCTAAACCTAACCCTAAACCTAACCCTTACCCTAACCCTAACTCTAAACCTAACCCGTAACCCTAACCCTAAACCTAACCCTTACTCTGACCCTAACCCTAAACCTAACCTTAACTCTAACCCTAACCCTAATCCGAACCCTAACCCTAACCCTTACCCTAAACCTAACCCTAACCCTAAGCCTAACCCTAACACTTACCCTTATCCCAACCCTAACCCTAACTTTAACCCTAACCCTATCCCTAACCCTAACCCGTACCATTACCCTAACCCTAAACGTAACCCTAACCCAAACCCTAACCCTAGCCCTAACCCTAACCCTTACCCTTACCCTAACCCTAACCCTAATCTTAACCCTAACCTTAACCCTAACCCTTATCCTTAACCTAACCCAAAACCTAACCCTAACCCTAACGCTTACACTTACCCTAAACCTAACCCTAACCCTAAACCTAAACCTAACCCTAACTCTTACCCTTACCCTAACCCTAAACCTAACCCTAACCCAAACCCTACCCCTACCACTAACCCTAACCCTTACCCTTACCCTAACAATAACCCCAACCCTAACGCTAACCCTAACCCTAATCCTAACCTTGACCCTAACCTTAACCCTAAAACTTATCCTTAACCTAACCCAAAACCTAACCCTAACCCTAACGCTTACACGTACCCTAACCCTAACCCTTACCCTAACCCTAAACCTAACCCTAACCCTTACATTTACCCTAACCCTAAACCTAGCCCTAACCCTTACCCTAACGCTAACCCTATCTCCTAACCCTAACCCTAACCCTTACAGTTACCCTAAGCCTAACCCAAAACTTAACCCTAAGCCTAACCCTAACCCTAACCCTTACCCTAACCCTAACCCCAACCCTTACCCTAACCCTATCCTTAACCCTAACCCTAACCCTAACCCTAACCCTAACCCTTACGCTTACCCTAACCCTAAACATAACCCAAACCCTAACCCTAACCCTAACCCTTACCCTAAACCTAAACCTAACCCTAACCCTTACCCTTACCCTTACCCTAACCTTAACCCTAAACCTAACCCTAACCCTAACCATAACCCTCAACCTCACCCTAACCCTAACCCTTACCCTAAACCTAACCCTAACCCAAACCATAACTAATAACCCTAACCCTAACCCTAAACCTTACCCTTCACCTAACCCTAACCCTAAACTTAACTCTAACCCGAACCCTAACCCTAACCCTAACCCTAACACTTACCCTTACCCTAAACCTAACCATAACCCTAACCATAACCATAACCCTTACCCTAACCCTAACCCTCACTCTAACACTAACTAATAACCCTAACCCTAACCCTTACCCTTACCCTAACCCTAACCTTAACCCTAACCCTAACGCTACTCTTTACCCTTACCCTAAGCCTAAACCAAACCCTAAGCCTAACCCTAACCCTAACCCTTAACCTTACCCTAACCCTAACCCTAACCTTAACCCTACCCCTAACCCTAACCCTAACCCTAACCCTAAACCTAACCCTAACCCTAACCCTTACACTTACCCTAACCCTAACCCTAACCCTAACCCTTACCCTAACCCTAACCCTAACTAATAACCCTAAACCTAACCCTAAATCTTACCCTTAACTCAACCCTAACCCTAACCTTAACCCTAAACCTAATCCTAACCCTAACACTTAACCTTACCCTAACCCTAACCCTAACACTAACCCTTACACTTACCCTAACCCGAATCCTAAACCTAACCCTAACCCTAACCTTAACCCTTACTCTTACCCTATCCCTAACCCTAATCCTAACCCTTACCCTGTCCCTAACCCTAACCCTAACCCTAACTAATAACCCTAACCCTAACCCTAACACTACCCTTACCCAAAACCTAACCCTAACCCTAAACCTAACCTTTACCCTAACCCTAACCCTAACCCTATCCTAACCCCTAACCCTAACCCTAACCCTAACCCTTACCCTGACCCTAACCCTAACCCTAACCTTAACTCTAACCCTAACCCTAATCCTAACACTAACCTTAACCCTTACCCTAACCCTAACCCTAACCCTAACCCTAACACTTACCCTTACCCTAACCCTAACCCTAACCTTAACCCTAACCCTATCCCTAACCCTTACCCTTACCCTAACCCTAAACCTAACCCTAAACCAAACCCTTACCCTAACCCTAACTCTTACTCTTACCCTAATTCTAACCCTAACCCTAACCCTTACCCTTATCCTAACCCTAAACCTAACCCTAACCCTTACACTTACCCTAACCCTAACCCTAAACCTAACCCTAAACCTAACCCTAACACTTACCCTAACCCTAACCCTAACCCTAACCACTAACCCTAACCCTTACCAATACCCTAATCCTAACCTTAACCCTAACCCTAACCCTAACCCTTACCCTTACTCTAACCCTAAACCTAACCCTAAACCAAACCTAACCCTACACCTATCCCTAACCCTAACACGTAACCTTACCTTAACCCTAAACCTAACCCTAACCCTAACCCTTACCCTTAACCTAACCCTAACCCTAATCCTAACCG
>JANJXV010000044.1:7472500-7475000 GCA_024803745.1 Megascapheus bottae
CCCTTACCCTTCCCCTAACCCTAAACGAAACCCTAACCCAAACCCTAACCCTACCCCTATCCCTAACCCTAACCCTTACATTTACCCTAAACCTAAACCTAACCCTAACCCTAACCCTTACCCTAAATCTAACCAAACCCTAACCCTAACACTTACCCTTACCCTAACCCTAAACCTAACCCTAACCCTAACCCTAACCCTAACCCTTACTCTAACGTAACCCTAAGCCTAACCCTAACCCATACCCTGAACCTAATCGTAACCCTAACCTTAACATTAACCTTAACCCTAACCCTAACCCTAACCCTTACCTTACCCTAACCCTAACCCTAACCCTAAACCTAACCCTAACCCTAATCCTTACCCTTAACCTAACCCTAACCCTAAACCTAACCGTAACCCTTACACTAACCCTAACCCTAACCCCTAACCCTAACCCCAACCCTAAAACTTACAGTTACCCTAAACCTAACCCGAAACTTAAAGCTAAGCCTAACCCTAACCCTTACCCTAACCCTAACCCTAACCCCTAACCCTAACCCTAACCCTAAACCTTACCCTTACCCTAAACCTAACCTTAACCCTAACCCTAACCCTAACCCTAACCCTTACGCTTACCCTAACCCTAAACCTAACCCCTAACCCTAACCCTAACCCTAACCCTTACCCTAACCCTAAACCTAATCCTAACCCTAACCCTAACCCTTACCCTTACCCTAACCCTAACCTTAACCCTAACCCTAACCCTAACCCTAACCCTTACCCTTACCCTAACCCTAACCCTAAACCTTACCCTTACCCTTACCCTTACCCTAACCCTAACCCTAACCCTAACCCTAACCCTAACCCTTACCCTCACTCTACCCCTAACACTAACCCTAACCTTAACCCTAACCCTAACCCTAAACCTAACCCTTACGCTTACCCTAACCCTAAACCTAACCCTAACCCTAACACTTACCCTTACCCTAACCCTAACCCTAAGCCTTACCCTTACCCTAACCCTAACCCTAAACCTAACCCTAACCCTAACACTAAGCCTTACCCTAACCCTAACCCTAAACCTAACCCTAACCCTAACACTAACCCTTACCATAATTCTAACCCTAACCCTAAACCTAACTAAAAACCCGAACACTAAACCTAACCCTAACCTTTGCCCTTACCCTAACCCTAAACCTAACCTTAACCCTAACCCTAACCCTAACCTTAACCCTAACTCTAACCCTAAACCTAACACTTACTCTTACCCTAACCCTAACCTTAACCCTAACCCTAACCCTAAACCTAACCCTTACGCTTACCCTAACCCTAAACCTAACCCCTAACCCTAACCCTAACCGTAACCCTTACCCTAACCCTAAACCTAATCCTAAAGCTAACCCTAATCCTTACCCTTACCCTAACCCTAACCTTTACCCTAACCCTAACCCTAACCCTAACCCTTACCCTTACCCTAACGCTAACCCTAAACTTTACCCTTACCCTTACCCTTACCCTAACCCTAACCCTAAACCTAACCCTTACCCTTACCCTTACCCTAACCCTAACCCTAAACCTAACCCTAACCCTAACCCTAACCCTTACCCTCACCCTAACCCTAACCCATACCCTAACACTTACCCTAATCCTAACCCTAAACCAAACCCTAAATAATAACCCTAACCCTAACCCTAAAGCTTACCCTTCACCTAACCCTAAACCTAACCTTAACTCTAACCCTAACCCTAAATCTAACCCTAACCCTAACACTTACCCTTACCCTAACCCTAACCCTAAGCCTTACCCTTACCCTAAACCTAACCCTAAAACTAACCCTAACCCTAACCCTTGCCCTTACCCAAACCCTAACCCTAACCTTAACACTAAACATAACCCTAACCCAAACCCTAATCCTAACCCTAACCCTAACCCTTACCCTTACCCTAAGCCTAAACCAAAACCTAAGCCTAACCCTAACCCTAACCCTTAACCTTACCCTAACCCTAACCCTACCCATAACCCTAACTAATAAGCCTAACCCTAACCCTAAACCTAACCCTAACCCTTACCCTTACCCTAACCCTAACCCTAACTAATAACCCTAACACTAACCCTAACACTTACCTTTATCCTAAACCTAACCCTAAACCTAACCCTAACCCAAACCCTAACTCTAACCCTAACCCTAACACTTAACCTTACTCTAACACTAACCCTAACCCTTACCCTAACCCTAACCTTAACACTAACGCTAACCCTAACCCTTACCCTAACCCTAACCCTAACCCTAACCCTTACCCTTACCCTAACCCTAAACCTATCCCTAACCCTAACCCTAACCCTTACCCTTACCCTTACCCTAATCCTAACCCTAACCTTAACCCTAACTCTACCCCTTACCCAACTCTAACCTTAACCCTAACCCTAACCTTAACCCTAAACCTTACCCTAACCCTAACCCTAACCCTTACCCTAACCCTAACCCTAACCCTAACCCCTAACCCTAACCCTAACCGTA
>JANJXV010000044.1:7480000-7495000 GCA_024803745.1 Megascapheus bottae
TAACCCTAAACCTTACCCTTAGCCTAACACTAAACCTAACACTAACCCTTACCCTTATCCTAACCCTAAACCTAACCCTAACCCTAACCCTTACCCTAACCCTAACCCTAACCCCTAACACTAACCCTAACCATGACCAATACCCTAACCCTAACCTTAACTCTAACCCTACCCTAACCCTTACCCTTACCCTAACCCTAAACGAAACCCTAACCCAAACCCTAACCCTACCCCTATCCCTAACCCTAACCCTTACCCCTACCCTACACCTAAACCTAACCCTAACCCTAACCCTAACCCTTACCCTAACCCTTACCCTAAACCTAACCATAACCCTAACCCTAACCCTTACCCTTACCCTAACCCTAACCCTAAACCTAACCCTAACCCTAACCCTAACCCTTACTCTAACGTAACCCTAAGCCTAACCCTAACCCATACCCTTAACCTAATCGTAACCCTAACCTTAACATTAACATTAACCCTAACCCTAACCCTAACCTTTACCTTACCCTAACCCTAACCCTAACCCTAAACCTAACCCTAACCCTAATCCTTACCCTTAACCTAACCCTAACCCTAAATCTAATCGTAACCCTTACCCTAACCCTAACCCTAACCCCTAACCCTAACCCTAACCCTAAAACTTACAGTTACCCTAAACCTAACCCGAAACTTAAAGCTAAGCCTAACCCTAACCCTAACCCTTACCCTAACCCTAACCCTAACCCTAAACCTTACCCTTACCCTAACCCTAACCTTAACCCTAACCCTAACCCTAAACCTAACCCTTACGCTTACCCTAACCCTAAACCTAACCCTAACCCTAACACTTACCCTTACCCTAACCCTAACCCTAAGCCTTACCCTTACCCTAACCCTAACCCTAAACCTAACCCTAACCCTAACCCTGACCCTTACCCTAACTCTAACCCTAACCCTAACCCTAACTAAAAACCCTAACCCTAAACCTAACCCTAACCCTTGCCCTTACCCTAACCCTGACCCTAACCTTAACCCTAACACTAACCCTAAACTTAACCCTAACTCTAACCCTTACCCTAACTCTAACCCTAACCCTAGCCCTAAACTTAACCCTAAACCTTACCCTAACCCTAAACCTAACCCTTACCCTAACCCTCACCCTAACCCTAACCCCTAACCGTGACCCTAACACTAAACCTTACCCTTACCCTAAACCTAACCCTAACCCTAACCCTTACCCTAACAATAACCTTAACCGTAACCCTTACCATTACCATAACCCTAACCTTAACCCTAATCCTAACCCTAACCCTAACCCTTACCCTTACCCTAACCCTAACCGTAACCCTAACCCTAACCCTAAGCATTAACCTTACCCTAACCCTAATCCCAACCCTAACTCTTTCCCTAACCCTAACCCTTACTAATAACCCTAACCCTAACCCTAAAACTTACCCTTAACTTAACCCTGACCCTAACCTTAACCCTAACCCTAACCCTAACACTTACCCTTACCATAACCCTAACCCTAACCCTAACACTAACCCTTACCCTTACCCTAACCCTAACCCTAAACCTAACCCTAATCCTAACCCTAACCCTAACTCTAACCCAAACCCTAACCCTAACCCTAATCCTAACCCTTATCCCTACCCTAACCCTAACCCTAACCCTAACCCTTACCCTTACCCTAACCCTAAGCCTAACCCTAACCCATACACTAACCCTAAACCTAACCCTAACCCTAAACCTAACCCTAACCCTAACCCTTACACTTACCCTAACCCTAAACCTAACCCTTACCCTAACCCTAACCCTAACTGATAACCCTAAACCTAACCCTAAATCTTACCCTTAACTCAACCCTAACCCTAACCTTAACCTTAAACCTAATCCTAACCCTAACACTTACCCTTACCCTAACTCTAACCCTAACCCTAACACTAACCCTTACCCTTACCCTAACCCGAATCCTAAACCTAACCCTAAGCCTAAACTTAACCCTTACTCTTACCCTATCCCTAACCCTAATCCTAACCCTTACCCTGTCCCTAACCCTCACCCTAACCCTAACTAATAACACTAACCCTAACCCTAACACTACCCTTAGCCAAAACCTTACCCTAACCCTAAACCTAACCTTTACATTAACCCTAACCCTAACCCTAACCTAACCCCTAACCCTAACCCTAACCCTAGCCCTTACCCTGACCCTAACCCTAACCCTAACCTTAACTCTAACCCTAACCCTAATCCTAACACTAACCTTAACCCTTACCCTAACTCTAACCCTAACACTTACCCTTACCCTAACCCTAACCCTAACCTTAACCCTAACCCTAACCCTATCCCTAACCCTTATCCTTACCCTAACCCTAAACCTAACCCTAAAGCAAACCCTAACCCTAACCCTAACTCTTACCCTTACCCTAATCTTAACCCTAACCCTAACCCTAACCCTTAACCTTAACCTAACCCTAAACCTAACCATGACCAATACCCTAACCCTAACCTTAACTCTAACCCTACCCTAACCCTTACCCTTACCCTAACCCTAAACGAAACCCTAACCCACACCCTAACCCTACCCCTATCCCTAACCCTAACCCTTACCCTTACCCTAAACCTAAACCTAACCCTAACCCTAACCCTTACCCTAAAGCTAACCAAACCCTAACCCTAACACTTACCCTTACCCTAACCCTAAACCTAACCCTAACCCTAACCCTAACCCTAACCCTTACTCAAACGTAACCCTAAGCCTAACCCTAACCCATACCCTGAACCTAATCGTAACCCTAACCTTAACATTAACCTTAACCCTAACCCTAACCCTAACCCTTACCTTACCCTAACCCTAACCCTAACCCTAAACCTAACCCTAACCGAATCCTTACCCTTAACCTAACCCTAACCCTAAACCTAACCGTAACCCTTACACTAACCATAACCCTAACCCCTAACCCTAACCCTAATCCTAAAACTTACAGTTACCATCAACCTAACCATAAACTTAAAGCTAAGCCTAACCCTAACCCTTACCCTAACCCTAACCCTAACCCTAACCCCTAACCCTAACCCTAACCCTAACCCTTACCCTTACCCTAAACCTAACCTTAACCCTAACCCTAACCCTAAACCTTACCCTTAACTGAAACCTAACCCTAACCTTAACCCTTACCCTAACCCTAACCCTAACACTAACCCTTACCCTTAGCCTAACCCTAACCCTAAACCTAACCCCAACCCTAACCTTAATCCTTACTCTTACCCTAACCCTAAACCTAATCCTAACACTTACCCTTTCCCTAACCCTAACTAATAATCCTAATCCTAACCCTAACACTTACCCTTACCCTAACCCTAACCCTAACCCTAAAATGAACCCTTACTCTAACCTAACCCTAACCCTAAACCTAACCCCTAACCCTAACCCTTACCCTGACCCTAACCCTAACCCTAACCTTAACTCTAATCCTAACCCTAATCCTAACCATAACCCTAATCCTTGCCCTAAACCTAACCCTATACCTAAGCCTAACACTTACCCTTACCCTAACCCTCACCCTAACCTTAACCCTAAACCTAACCCTATCCCTAACCCTTACCCTTACCCTACCCCTAAACCTAACCCTAACCCAAACCCTAACCCTAACCCTAATCCTAACCCTTACCCTTACCCTAATCCTAACCCTAACCTTAACCCTAACCCTAACCCTAACCCTTACCCTTAGCCTAACACTAAACCTAACCCTACCCCTTACCCTTATCCTAAACCTAACCCTAACCCTAACCCTAACCCTTACCCTAACCCTAACCCTAACAGTAACCCCTAACCCTAACCCTAACCATGACCAATACCCTAACCCTAACCTTAACTCTAACCCTACCCTAACCCTTACCCTTCCCCTAACCCTAAACGAAACCCTAACCCAAACCCTAACCCTACCCCTATCCCTAACCCTAACCCTTACATTTACCCTAAACCTAAACCTAACCCTAACCCTAACCCTTACCCTAAATCTAACCAAACCCTAACCCTAACACTTACCCTTACCCTAACCCTAAACCTAACCCTAACCCTAACCCTAACCCTAACCCTTACTCTAACGTAACCCTAAGCCTAACCCTAACCCATACCCTGAACCTAATCGTAACCCTAACCTTAACATTAACCTTAACCCTAACCCTAACCCTAACCCTTACCTTACCCTAACCCTAACCCTAACCCTAAACCTAACCCTAACCCTAATCCTTACCCTTAACCTAACCCTAACCCTAAACCTAACCGTAACCCTTACACTAACCCTAACCCTAACCCCTAACCCTAACCCCAACCCTAAAACTTACAGTTACCCTAAACCTAACCCGAAACTTAAAGCTAAGCCTAACCCTAACCCTTACCCTAACCCTAACCCTAACCCCTAACCCTAACCCTAACCCTAAACCTTACCCTTACCCTAAACCTAACCTTAACCCTAACCCTAACCCTAACCCTAACCCTTACGCTTACCCTAACCCTAAACCTAACCCCTAACCCTAACCCTAACCCTAACCCTTACCCTAACCCTAAACCTAATCCTAACCCTAACCCTAACCCTTACCCTTACCCTAACCCTAACCTTAACCCTAACCCTAACCCTAACCCTAACCCTTACCCTTACCCTAACCCTAACCCTAAACCTTACCCTTACCCTTACCCTTACCCTAACCCTAACCCTAACCCTAACCCTAACCCTAACCCTTACCCTCACTCTACCCCTAACACTAACCCTAACCTTAACCCTAACCCTAACCCTAAACCTAACCCTTACGCTTACCCTAACCCTAAACCTAACCCTAACCCTAACACTTACCCTTACCCTAACCCTAACCCTAAGCCTTACCCTTACCCTAACCCTAACCCTAAACCTAACCCTAACCCTAACACTAAGCCTTACCCTAACCCTAACCCTAAACCTAACCCTAACCCTAACACTAACCCTTACCATAATTCTAACCCTAACCCTAAACCTAACTAAAAACCCGAACACTAAACCTAACCCTAACCTTTGCCCTTACCCTAACCCTAAACCTAACCTTAACCCTAACCCTAACCCTAACCTTAACCCTAACTCTAACCCTAAACCTAACACTTACTCTTACCCTAACCCTAACCTTAACCCTAACCCTAACCCTAAACCTAACCCTTACGCTTACCCTAACCCTAAACCTAACCCCTAACCCTAACCCTAACCGTAACCCTTACCCTAACCCTAAACCTAATCCTAAAGCTAACCCTAATCCTTACCCTTACCCTAACCCTAACCTTTACCCTAACCCTAACCCTAACCCTAACCCTTACCCTTACCCTAACGCTAACCCTAAACTTTACCCTTACCCTTACCCTTACCCTAACCCTAACCCTAAACCTAACCCTTACCCTTACCCTTACCCTAACCCTAACCCTAAACCTAACCCTAACCCTAACCCTAACCCTTACCCTCACCCTAACCCTAACCCATACCCTAACACTTACCCTAATCCTAACCCTAAACCAAACCCTAAATAATAACCCTAACCCTAACCCTAAAGCTTACCCTTCACCTAACCCTAAACCTAACCTTAACTCTAACCCTAACCCTAAATCTAACCCTAACCCTAACACTTACCCTTACCCTAACCCTAACCCTAAGCCTTACCCTTACCCTAAACCTAACCCTAAAACTAACCCTAACCCTAACCCTTGCCCTTACCCAAACCCTAACCCTAACCTTAACACTAAACATAACCCTAACCCAAACCCTAATCCTAACCCTAACCCTAACCCTTACCCTTACCCTAAGCCTAAACCAAAACCTAAGCCTAACCCTAACCCTAACCCTTAACCTTACCCTAACCCTAACCCTACCCATAACCCTAACTAATAAGCCTAACCCTAACCCTAAACCTAACCCTAACCCTTACCCTTACCCTAACCCTAACCCTAACTAATAACCCTAACACTAACCCTAACACTTACCTTTATCCTAAACCTAACCCTAAACCTAACCCTAACCCAAACCCTAACTCTAACCCTAACCCTAACACTTAACCTTACTCTAACACTAACCCTAACCCTTACCCTAACCCTAACCTTAACACTAACGCTAACCCTAACCCTTACCCTAACCCTAACCCTAACCCTAACCCTTACCCTTACCCTAACCCTAAACCTATCCCTAACCCTAACCCTAACCCTTACCCTTACCCTTACCCTAATCCTAACCCTAACCTTAACCCTAACTCTACCCCTTACCCAACTCTAACCTTAACCCTAACCCTAACCTTAACCCTAAACCTTACCCTAACCCTAACCCTAACCCTTACCCTAACCCTAACCCTAACCCTAACCCCTAACCCTAACCCTAACCGTAAACCTTACCCTTACCCTAACCCTAACCTTAACCCTAACCCTTACCCTAAACCTAACCTTATGCTTACCTTAACCCTAAACCTAAACCTAACCCAAACCCTAACCCTAACCCTAACCCTAACGCTTACCCTAACAATAACCTTAACCTTAACACTAACACTTACCCTTACCATAACCCTAACCTTAACCCTAATCGTAACCCTAACCCTAACCCTTACCCTTACCCTAACCCTAACCCTAACCCTAACCCTAACCCTTACCCTAACCCTAAACCTAACCCTAACTCTTACCCTTACCCTAACCCTAACCCTTACCCTAACCCAAACCCTAACCCTAACCCTAACACTAACCCTTACCCTAACCCTAACCCTAACCCTAACCTTAACCCTAACTCTAACCCTTACCCTAACCCTAACACTTACCCTAACCCTAACCCTAACCCTTACACTAACCCTAACCCTAACCCTATCCCCTAACCCTAACCCTAAGCCTAACCCTTACCCTTACCCTAACCCTACCCTAACCTTAACCCTAACCCTAACCCAAACCCTAACCCTAAACCTAAGCCTTATCCTAACCCTTACTCTTACCCTAACCCTAACCCTAACTCCTAACCCTAACCCTAGCCCTAACCCTAACACTTACCCTTACCCTAACCCTAACCCTAACCCTTACCCTTACCATAAACCTAACCCTAACATTAACCCTTACCCTAACCCTAACCCTAACCCTTACCCTAACCCTAACCCTTACCCTTATGCTAACACTAACCCTAAAACTAACCCTAACCCTAACCCTAACACAAACCTTAACCCTTATCCTTAACCTAACCCTAACCAAAACTTTCACCCTAACACTAGTCCTAAACCTAACCCTAACCCTTACCCTTACCCTAACCCTAACCCTAACCCTAACCCTAAACCTAACCCTAACCCAAACCCTAAACCTAACCCTAATCCTAACCCTTACCCTAACTATAACCCTAACCTAACACTTACCCTTACCCTAACCCTAAGCCTAACCCTAACCCAAACTCTAACCATAACCTAACCCTAAACTTAAACCTTACCCTTACCCTAACCCTAACCCTAACCCTAAACCTAACCCTTACCCTAAACCTAACCCTAACCCTAAACCTTACCCTCACCCTAACCCTAACCCTAACCTTAACCCTAACCCTAACCCTAACCTTAACCCTATTCCTAACCCTAACCCAAACCCTAACTCTAACACTTACCCTTAACTTTACCCTAACCCTAACCCTAACCCTAACCTAAACCTAACTCTAACCCTAACCCTAACCCTTACCCTTACCCTTACCCTAAGCCTAAACCTAACCCTAACCCTAATCCCTAAACCTAACCCAAACCCTTACCCTTACTCTTACCCTAAACCTAACCCTAACCCTAACCCTAAACCTAACACTAACCCTTACCCTAACCTTTACCCTAACCTTAACCCTAACTCTAACCCTAACTCTTATACTTACCCTAACCCTAACCCTACCCTAAGCCTATACCTAACCCTAACCCTTACCCTAACCCTTACCCTAACCCTAACCCTAACCCTAACCCTAAACCTAAGCATAACCCTATCCCTTACCCTTACCCTAACCCTAACCCTAACCCTAACCCTTACCCTTACCCTAACCCTCACCCTAAACCTACCCCTAACACTAACCCTAACCCTTAGCCTAACCCCAACCCTAATCCTAACCCTAACCCTTACCGTTACCCTAACCTTAACCCTAACCCTAACCCTAACCCTTACCCTAACCCTAACCCTAACCCCTAACCCTAACCCTAATCCTAACCCTTACCCTTACCCTAACCCTAACCCTAACCTTAACCCTAACCCTAACCGTAACCCTAACCCTTACCCTTACCCTAACCCTAACCCTAAACGTAACCCTAACCCTAACCCTATCCCTAACCCTTACCCTTACCCTAACTCTAAACCTAAACCTAACTCTAACCCTAACCCTAACCCTAACCCTAACCCTATCCCTTTCCCTAACAAAAACCGAAAGCCTAAACTTAACCCTTACCCTTACCCTAACCCTAAACCTAACCCTAATCCTAACCCTTACCCTTACCCTAACCCTAAACCTAACCCTAACCCAAACCCTAACTCTAACCTAAGCCTAAAATTAAGCCTTACCCTTACCCTAACCCTAACCCCAACCCTAACCTAACCCTTACCCTAACCCTAACCCTAACCCTAACCCTTACCCTCACCCTAACACTAACCCTAACCCCTATCCCTAAACCTCGCCCTAACCCTTACGCTTACCCTAACCCTAACTCTAAACTTAACCCTAAACCAAACCCTAACCCTAACAGTAACCCTTACCCGTACCGTAACCCTAACCGTAACCCTAACCCTAATCCTATTCCTAACCCTTACCCTTACCCTAACCCTAACCTTAACCCTAACCCTAACCCTAATCCTAACCCTATCACTTACCCTTACCCTAACTCTAACCCTAACCCTAACCTTTACCCTTACCCTAACCCTAACCGTAAATCTAACCCTAACACTAACACTAACCCTTAGCCTAACCCAAACCCTAACCCTAACCCTAACCCTTACCCTTACCTTAACCTAAACCCTAACCCTAACCCTAAACCTTACCCTAACCCTAACCCTAACCCTAACACCTAACCCTAACCCTAATTCTCACCCCTAACCCTTACCCTAACCCTAACCCTAACCTTAACCCTAACTCTAACCCTAACCCTTACCCTTACCCTAACCCTAACACCTAACCCTAACCCTAATTCTAACCCCTACCCTTACCCTAACCCTAACCCTAACCCTAACCTTAACCCTAACTCTAACCCTAACCCTTACCCTTACCCTAACCCTAACCCTAACCCTAACCCTTACCCTTATGCAAATCAATTAATATAATTCAACACATCAACAGGAGCAAAGAGAAAAATCACATGATTGTCTCAATAGACGCGGAAAAGGCATTTGACAAGATCCAACACCCCTTTATGTTAAAAGCTCTGGAGAAACTAGGAATCCATGGAACATTCCTCAATGTAATAAAGGCTGTGTATGAGAAACCTACTGCTAGTATTACACTGAATGGTGAAAATCTAAAGCCATTCCCTCTAAAATCAGGAACGAGACAAGGATGCCCACTCTCTCCACTCCTCTTTAACATAGCACTAGAATTCCTAGCCAGTGCAATAAGGCAAGAAGCAAGCATAAAGGGGATCCAAGTAGGCAAAGAGGAAATAAAACTATCCCTCTTTGCAGATGACATGATTCTGTATTGAAAGAATCCTATAGACTCTACTTCCAAGCTCCTTGAGCTGATCCAAAGCTTTGGAAGAGTAGCAGGCTATAAAATCAACCCTCAAAAATCAACTGCCTTCCTTTATGCCAACAGTGAGAGGAACGAGGCAATAATCAGGAAAGAAACTCCTTTCACAATAGCCTCAAAGAAAATAAAGTACCTAGGAATTAGCTTAACTAAGAATGTAAAGGACCTTTTTGACGAAAACTTTAAAACCCTAAAAAATGAAATTAAAGCAGAACTAAGGAAATGGACAAACCTCCCATGCTCCTGGATTGGAAGAATCAACATTGTGAAAATGACAATCTTGCCAAGAGCTATCTACAAATTCAATGCAATACCCATCAACATACCAATGACATTCTTTAAAGAAATAGGAGGGGCAATCCAAAATTTCATAAGGAATAATTAAAGACCCCGTATAGCAAAAACACTTCTTACCAGAAAGAACAGCGCTGGAGGAATTTCAATTCCAAACTTTAGACTCTAACCCTTACTCTTAACCTAACCCTTCCCCTAAACCTAACCCTAACCCTAACCCTAAACCTAACCCTAACCTTAACTCTAAACCTTACCCTAACCCTAACCCTAACCCTAAACCGTACCCTAACCATAACCATAACCCTAACCCTTACCCTAACCCTAACCCTAATCCTAACCCCTAACCCTAACCCAAACCCTTACCCTTACCCTTACCCTAACCTTAACCCTAACCCTAACCCTAACCCTTACCCTTACCCTAACCCTAAACCTAACCCTAACCCAAACCCTAAGCCTAACCCTAACCCTAACCCTTACCCTTACCCTAACCCTAATCCTAACCCTGAACCTAACCCTAAACGTTACCCTTACCCTAACCCTACCCTAAACTTAACCTAATCCTAACCCTAACCCTAACCCTTACCCTTACCCTAACCCTAACCCTAACCATAACCCTTACGCTAACCCTAAACCTAACCCTAACCCTAAACTTCACCCTAACCCTAACCCTAACCCTTACCCTAATCCTAACCCCAACCTAACCCTAACCCTAACCCTAACCCTACCCTAACCCTAACCCTACCCCTAACCCTAACCCTTACCCTAACCCTAACCCTTACCCTTACCCTAACACTAACCCTAAAACTAACCCTAACCCTAACCCTAACCCCTAACCCTAACCCAAACCCTAACCCAGACCCTAACCCTAACTCTAACGCTTACACTTACACTCAGCGTAACCCTAAATCTAAGCCTAACCCTAACCCTAACCCTTACCCTTACCCTAACCCTAACCCTAACCCTAAACCTTACCCTAACCATAACCCTAACCCTAACCCTTACCCTAACCCTAACCCTAACCCCTAACCCTAACCCAAACCCTTACCCTTACCCTTACCCTAACCTTAACCCTAACCCTAACCCTAACCTTTACCCTTACCATAACCCTAAACCTAACCCTAACCCAAACCCTAAGCCTAATCCTTACCCTAATCCTAACCCTGACCCTAACCATAAACGTTACCGTTACCCTAACCCTACCCTAACCTTAACCCTAATCCTAACCGTAACTGTAACCCTAATCCTTACCCTTTCCCTAATCCTAACCCTTACCCTAACCCTAAACTTAACCCTAACCCAAACCCTAACCCTTACCCTTACCCTAACACTAACCCTAAACCAAACCCTAAGCCTTACCCTTACCCTAACCCTAAACCTAACCGTAACCCTAACCCTAACCCTTACCCTAACCCTAACCCTAACCCTTACCCTAACCCTAACCCTAACCCTACGCCTTACCCTTACCCTAACCCTAAACCTAACCCTAACCCTAACACTAATCCTTACCGTAACCCTAAACTTAACCCTAACCCTAACCCCTAACTCTAACCCTAACACTAACTCTTACCCTTATCCTAACCCTAACCCGAACCTTAACCCTAACCGTAACCCTAACCCTTAAACTTACCCTAACCCTAAACCTAACCCTAACCCAAACCCTTACCCTTACCCTAAACCTAACCCTAATCTTAACCCTAACCTATCCCTAAGCCTAAGCCTAACCCTAACCCTTACCCTTACCCTAACCCTAACCCTAACCTTCATCCTAACACTAACCCTAACCCTAACACTAACCCTTACCCTAACCCTAACCCTAACCTTCACCCTAAAACTAACCCTAACCCTAACACTAACCCTTACGCTTACCCTAAACCTAACCCTAACCCTTACCCTTACCCTAACCCTAAACCTAAACTTAACCCTAACCCTAACCCTAACCCTTACCCTTACCCTTACCCTAACGCTAACTCTAACCCTTACCCTATATCTAACCCTAACCCTAACCCTTACCCTTACCCTAACCCTAACCCTAAACCTAACCCTAACCCTAACCCTTACCCTTACCCTAACACTAACCCTAACCCTAACCCTAACCCTTACCATAGCCGTAACCCTAATCCTAACCCTTACCCTAACACTAACCCTAACCCTAACCCTTACCCTAACCCTAACCCTAATCCTAAACCTTACACTTACCCTAACCCTTACCCTAAACCTAACCCTTACCCTAACCCTAACCCTAAACCTAATCCCAACCCTGACCCTAACACAAACCTTAACCCTTACCCTTAACCTAATCCTAACCATAACCTTCACCCTAACACTAACCCTAACCCTAACCCTAACCCTTGTCCTTACCCTAACCTAAACCTTATCCTAACCCAAACCCTAACCTAAGCCTAACCCTAACCGTAACCCTTAGTCTAACAAACCCTAACCCTAACCCTTACCCTAAACCTAACCCTAACCCTAACCCTATCCCTAACCCTAACCCAAACCTTAACTCTAACCTTAACGCTAACACGAACCCTTACCCTTACCCTAACCCTAAAGCTAACCCTAACCCAAACCCTAACCCTTACCCTAACCCTAACCCTAACCTTAACCCTAACCCTAATCCTTACCCTAACCCTAACGCTTAGCGTAACCCTAATCCTAACCCTTACCCTAATCCTAACCCTAACCTTAACCCTAACCCTAACAGTAACCCTCATCCTAACCCTAACCCTAAACCAAACTCTTACCCTTACCCTTACCCTAACCCTAACCCTAACCATAACCCTAACCCTAACCCTTACCCATACCCTAACCCTAAACCTAACCCTAACCCAAACCCTAACCCTAAGCCTAAGAGTAACCCTAACCCTTACCCTTACCCTAAACCTAAACCTAACCCTGACCCTAACCTTAACCGTTACCCTTACCCTAACCCTACCCTAACCTTAAGGCTAACCCTAACCCTAACCCTAACCCTAATCCTTACCCTTACCCTAACCCTAACCCTAACCCTAAAGCTAACCCTAACCCTAACGCTAACTCTTACCCTTACCCTAACCCTAACCATAACCCTAAACCTAAGACTAACTCTTACCCTTACACTAACCCTAACCCTAACACTTACCCTATCCCTAACCCTAACCCTAACCCTTACCCTTACACTAACCCTAACCCTAACCCTAACCCTAACCCCTAACCCTAAACCTAAACCTAACCCTTAACCTTACCCTAACCCTAAACCTAGCAATAACCCAAACCCTAACCTAAGCTAACCCTAACCTAAGCTAACCCTTACCCTAAACCTAACCCTAACTCTAACCCTAACCCTTACCATAACCCTAACCGTAAGGTTCACCCTAACACTAACCCTAACCCTAACACTAACCCTTACCCTTACCTTAAACCTAACCCTAACTCTAACACTTACCCTTACCTTATCCTTAACCCTAACCTTAACCCTAACCCTAAACCTAACCCTAACCCTTACCCTTACCCTAACTCTAACCCTAAACCTAAACATAACCCTATCCCGTACCCTAACCCAAACCCAAACCCTAACCCTAATCTTTACCCTTACCGTAACCCTAAACCTAACCCTTAACCCAACCCTAACCCTAACCCTTACCCTTACCGTAACGCTAACCCTAACCCTATCCTTAACCCTAAACCTAACTCTAACCCTAAACCTAAACCTAACCCCTAACCCTAACGCTAACCCTAAACCTTGCCCTTACCCAAACCCTAAACCTAAACTTAACCCTAATTCTAACCCTAAACCTAACCCTTACCCTTACCGTAACCCTAAACCAAACCCTAACCCAAACCCTTCCCCTAATCCTAACCCTAACCCTTACCCTTACCCTAACCCTAAACCTAACCCTTACCCTAACCGTAACCCTAACCCTTACCCTAACCCTAACCCTAACCCTAACCCTTACCCTTACCCTAACCCTAAACTTAACCCTAATCTTAACCCTAACCTATCCCTAAGCCTAAGCCTAACCCTAACCCTTACCCTTACCCTAACCCTAACCCTAACCTTCATCCTAACACTAACCCTAACCCTAACACTAACCCTTACCCTAACCCTAACCCTAACCTTCACCCTAAAACTAACCCTAACCCTAACACTAACCCTTACGCTTACCCTAAACCTAACCCTAACCCTTACCCTTACCCTAACCCTAAACCTAAACTTAACCCTAACCCTAACCCTAACCCTTACCCTTACCCTTACCCTAACGCTAACTCTAACCCTTACCCTATATCTAACCCTAACCCTAACCCTTACCCTTACCCTAACCCTAACCCTAAACCTAACCCTAACCCTAACCCTTACCCTTACCCTAACACTAACCCTAACCCTAACCCTAACCCTTACCATAGCCGTAACCCTAATCCTAACCCTTACCCTAACACTAACCCTAACCCTAACCCTTACCCTAACCCTAACCCTAATCCTAAACCTTACACTTACCCTAACCCTTACCCTAAACCTAACCCTTACCCTAACCCTAACCCTAAACCTAATCCCAACCCTGACCCTAACACAAACCTTAACCCTTACCCTTAACCTAATCCTAACCATAACCTTCACCCTAACACTAACCCTAACCCTAACCCTAACCCTTGTCCTTACCCTAACCTAAACCTTATCCTAACCCAAACCCTAACCTAAGCCTAACCCTAACCGTAACCCTTAGTCTAACAAACCCTAACCCTAACCCTTACCCTAAACCTAACCCTAACCCTAACCCTATCCCTAACCCTAACCCAAACCTTAACTCTAACCTTAACGCTAACACGAACCCTTACCCTTACCCTAACCCTAAAGCTAACCCTAACCCAAACCCTAACCCTTACCCTAACCCTAACCCTAACCTTAACCCTAACCCTAATCCTTACCCTAACCCTAACGCTTAGCGTAACCCTAATCCTAACCCTTACCCTAATCCTAACCCTAACCTTAACCCTAACCCTAACAGTAACCCTC
>JANJXV010000044.1:7505000-7510000 GCA_024803745.1 Megascapheus bottae
CCCTAACCCTTACCCTAACGCTAACCCTAACCCTTACCCTAACCCTAACCCTAACCCTAACCCTAACCAAAACACTAACCTTAACCCTTACCCTTAACATAACCCTAATCCTAACCCTAACCCTAATCCTAACCTTAACCCCAACCCTAACCCTAACCCTAACCCTTACCATTACTCTAACCCTAACTATGACCAATCCCCTAACCCTAACTTTTAACCTAACCCTAACCCTAACCCTTACCCTTACCCTAACCCTAACCCCAACCTTAACCCTAACCTTAACCCTAACCCTAACCCTAAACCTTACCCTTACCCTAACCCTAACCCTTACCCTAAGCCTAAACCTAACCCTAACCACAACCCTAACCCTAACCCTTACTCTAATGTAACCCTAAGCCTAACCCTAACCCTTACCCTTACCCTTATCGTAACCCTAACCTTAACATTAACCTTAACCCTAACACTAACCCTAACCCTTACCTTACCCTAACCCTAAACCTAACCCTAAACCTAACCCTAACCCTAATCCTTACCCTTAACCTAACCCTAACCCTAAACCTAACCATAACCCTTACCCTAACCGTAATCCTAACCCCTAACCCTAACCCTAACCCTAACCCTTACACTTACCGTAACCCTAACCCAAAACTTAACCCTAAGCCTAACCCTAACCCTAACCCTAACCTAACCCTAACCCCTAACCATAACCCTAACCCTTACCCTTACCCTAACCCTAACCTTAACCCTAACCCTAAGCCTTACCCTTACCCTTACCGAAACCCTAACCCTAAACCTAACCCTAAACCTAACCCTAACCCTTACCCTCACCCTAACCCTAACCCTAATCCTAACCCTAACCCTAACCCTTACCTTAACCCTAACAATAACCCTAACCCCTAACCATAAACGTAACCCTAACCCTAACCCTAACCCTAACCCTAACCCTAACCCTAACCCAAACCCTAACCTAAGCCTAACCCTAACCGTAACCCTTACCCATACCCTAAACCTAACCCTAACCCTAACCCTAACCCTTACCCTAACCCTAACCCTAACCTTCACCCTAACACTAACCCTAACCCTAACACTAACCCTTACGCTTACGCTAAACCTAACCCTAACCCTTACCCTTACCCTAACCCTAACCCTAACCTTAACCCTAACCCTAACCCTTACCCTTACCCTTACCCTAACGCTAACTCTAACCCTTACCCTATATCTAACCCTAACCCTAACCCTTACCCTTACCCTAACCCTAAACCTAACCCTAATCCTAACCCTTACCCTTACCCTAACCCTAACCTTAACCCTAACCCTAACCCTAACCCTAAACCTTACCCTAACCCTAACCCTAACTTATAACCCTAACCCTAACCCAAACCCTAACCCTAACCCTAACCCTAACCCTTACCCTAACAATAACCCTAACCCTAAACCTAACACTTACCCTTAAAATAACCCTAACCCTAACCCTAACACTAACCCTTACTCTCACCCTAACCCTAACCCTAATCATAACCCTTACCCTGTCCCTAACCCTAACACTAACCCTAACTAATAATCCTAAACCTAACCCTAACACTTACCCTTACCCTAACCCTAGCCCTAACCCTAAACCTAACCCTTACCCTAACCTAAACCTAACCCTAAACCTATCCCCTAAACCAAACCCTAACCCTAACCCTTACCCTGACCCTAAACCTAACCCTAACCTTAACTCTAATCCTAACCCTAATCCTAACCCTAAATCTAACCCTTACCCTAACCCTAACCGTAACCCTAGCCTAACACTTACCCATATCCTAACCCTAACCCTAACGTTAACCCTAACCCTAACCCTATCCCTAACCCTTACCCTTACCCTAAACCTAAACGTAACCCTAACCCTAACCCTAACTCTAACCCCAAACTTAACCCTAACCTTAACCCTAACCCTAACCCTAAACCTTACCCTTACCCTAACCCTAACCCTTACCCTAACCCTCACCCTTGCCCTCAACCTAACGATAACCCTAACCCTAACCCTTACCCTTACCCTAACCCTAACCCTAAACCTAACCCTAACCCTAACCATAACCCTTACTCTAACGTAACCCTAAGCCTAACCCTAACCCTTACCCTTAACCTAATCGTAACCCTAACCTTAACATTAACCTTAACCCTAACCCTAACCCTAACCCTTACCTTACCCTAACCCTAACCCTAACCCTAACCCTAACCCTTACCCTTACCCTAACCCTAACCCTAACCCTAACCCCAACCTTAACGCTGACCCTAAGCCTAACCCCAACCTTAACCCTAACCTTAACCCTAACCCTAACCCTAACCCTTACCCTTACCCTAACCCTAACCCTTACCTTAAACCTAACCATAACCCTAACCCTAACCCTTACCCTTACCGTAACCCTAACCCTAAATTTAACCCTAACCCTAACCCTAACCCTTACTCTAACGTAACCCTAAGCCTAACCCTAACCCTTACCCTTACCCTAACCCCAAACCTAACCATTTCCCTAAACCTAACCCTAACTAATAACCCTAACCGTAACCCTAAATCTTACACTTAACTCAACCCTAACCCTAACCTTAACCCTCACCCTAATCCTAACCCTAACACTTACCCTTACCCTTACCCTAACTCTAACCCTAACCCTAACACTAACCCTTACCCTTACCCTATCTCTAACCCTAAACCTAACCCTAAACCTAACCTTAACCCTTACTCTTACCCTATCCCTAACCCTAATCCTAACCCTTACCGTGTCCCTAACCCTAACCCTAACCCTAACCCTAACCCTAAACCTTGCCCTAACCCAAACCCTAATCCTTACCCTAACCCTAACCCTAACCCTAACACCTAACCCTAACCCTAACCCTAACCATTACCCTTACCCTAACCCTAACCTTAACCCTAACCCTAACCCTAAACCTAACCTTACGCTTACCCTAACCCAAAACCTAAACCTAAGACAAGCCCTAACCCAAATCTTAACACTAACCCTTACCCTAACAATAACCCTAACCCTAACCCTAAACCATACCCTTACCATAACCCTAACTTTAACCCTAATCCTAACCCTAACCCTAACCCTTATCCTTATCCTAACCTTAACCCTAACCCTAACCCTAAACCTAACCCTAACCATTACCCTTACCCTAACCCTAACTCGAACCCCAACCCTTACCCTAACCCTAACCCTAACTAATAACCCTAACCCTAACCCTAAACCTTACCCTTAACTTAACCCTAACCCTAACCTTAACCCTAACTCTAACCCTAAACCTAACACTTACACTTACCATAACCCTAACCCTAATCCTACCACTAACCCTTACCCTTACCCTAACCCTAACCCTAAACCTAATCCTAACCCTAACATTAACCCTCACTCTTACCCTAACCCTAACCCTAATCCTAACCCTTACCCTGTCCCTAACCCTAACACTAACCCTAACTAATAATCCTAACCCTAACACTTACCCTTACCCTAACCCTAAACCTAAACTTAACCCTAACCCTAACCCTAACCCTTACTCTAACGTAACCCTAAGCCTAACCCTAACCCTTACCCTTACCCTAATCCTAAACCTAAACTTAACCCTAACCTTAACCCTAACGCTAACAATAACCCTTACCTTACCCTAACCCTAACCCTAACCCTAAACCTAACCCTCACCCTAACCCTTACCCTTAACCTAACCCTCACCCTAAACTTAACCGTAACCCTTACCCTAACCTTAACCCTAATCCCTAACCATAACCCTAACCCTAACCCTTACAGTTACCCTAAGCCTAACCCTAAACTTAACCCTAAGCCTCAGGCTAACCCTAACCCTAACACTAACCCTAACCTAACCTTAACCCTAACCTTAACTCTAACCCGAACTCTAACCCTAACCCTAACCCTGACACTTACCCTTACCCTAACCCTAACCCTAAACCTAACCCCAACCCTAACCCTAACCCTAACCTTTACCCTAAATCTAACCCTAACTCTAACCCTAAGTGATAACCCTAACCCTAACCCTTACCCTTACCCTAACCCTAACCTTAACCCTAACCCTAACCATAACCCTAATCTTTACCGTTACCCTAACCCTAAACCTAACCCTTACCCAAACCCTAACCCTAACCCTAACCCTAACCCTAACCCTAACCCTAACCCTTACCCTTACCCTAAGCCTAAACCAAACCCTAAGCCTAACCCTAACCCTAACCCTTAACCTTACCCTAACCCTAACCCTAACCCTAACCCTAAACCTAACCGTAACCTTAACCCTAACCCTAACCCTTACACTTACCCTAAGCCTAAACCAAATCCGAAGCCTAACCCTCACCCTAACCCTTAAACTTACCCTAACCCTAACCCTACCCCTAACCCTAACCCTAACTTATAAGCCTAACCCTAACCCTAACCCTAACCCTAACCCTTACCCTAACCCTAACCCTAACCCTAACTAATAACCCTAACCCTAACCCTAACACTTACACTTATCCTAATCCTAACCCTAAACTTAACCCTAACCCAAACACTAACTCTAACCGTGACCCTAACCCTAACACTAACCCTAACCCTAACCCTAACCCTTACCCTAACCCTAACCCTAACCCTAACCCTTACCATTACCCTAACCCTAACCCTAACCTTAACCTTAACCCTAACTCTAACCCTTACCCAACCCTAACACTTACCCTAAACCTAACCCTAACCCTAACCCTAAACCTTGCCCTAACCCTAACCCTAATCCTTACCCTAACCCTAACCCTAACCCTAACAATTACCCTTACCGTAACCCTAACCTTAACCCTAACCCTAACCCTAAACCTAACCTTACATTTACCCTAACCCTAAACCTAAACCTAACCCAAACCCTAACCCTAACCCTAACACTAACCCTTACCGTAACAATAACCCTAATCCTAACCCTAACCCATAACCTTACCATAACCCTAACCTTAACCCTAATCCTAACACTAACCCCAACCCTTATCCTTATCC
>JANJXV010000044.1:7515000-7525000 GCA_024803745.1 Megascapheus bottae
CTAACTCTAACCCTAACCGTAACCCTTACCCTTACCCTAACCCTAACCCTAAACCTAACCCTAACCCTAATCCCTATCCCTAACCCAAACCCTTACCCTTACTCTTACCCTAAACCTAAACCTAACCCTAACTCTTGCACTTACCCTAACCTAAACCTAACCCTAACCCTAACCCTAACCCTAACCCTAACTCTTACACTTACCCTAACCCTAACCCTACCCCTTACCCTTACCCTAACCCTAACCCTAACTCTAACCCTAACAATAACCCTTACCCTAACCCTAACCCTAACCCTTAACTTTACTCTAACCCTAACTCTAACACTTACTCTATCCCTTACCCTAACCTAACCCTTACCATTACCCTAACCCTAACCCTAAAACTAACCCTAACCTCTAACCCTAACCCTAACCCTAACCTTTACCCTTACCCTAAAACTAACCCTAACCTTAACACTAAACCTAACCCAAACCCTAACCCTAACCCTAAGCCTTACACTTACGCTAACCCTAACCCTAAAACTTACCCTTACCCTAACCCTAACCCTAACCCTTACCCTTACCCTAACCCTAACCCTAACCTAACCCTAACCCTAAACCCTAACCCTAACCCTAACCCTAACCCTTACCCTTACCCTAACCCTAACCCTAACCTAACCCTAACCCTAACCCCTAACCCTAACCCTAACCCTAACCCTTACCCTTACCCTAACCCTAACCCTAACATTAACCCTAACCCCAACCCAAACCCTAACCCTAACCCTAAGCCTTACCCTTACCTTAACCCTAACCCTAACCCTTACCCTTACCGTAACCCTAACCCTAACCCTTACCCTTACCCTAAACCTAACCCTAACCCTAACCCTTACCCTAACCCTAACCCTAACCCTTACCCTAACCCTAACCCTTACCCTTATGGTAACACTAACCCTAAAACTAACCCTAACCCTTACCCTAACACTAACCTTAACCCTTATCCTTAACCTAACCCTAACCCAAACTTTCACCCTAATCCTAACACTAGCCCTAAAACTAACCCTAATCCTTACCCTTACCCTAACCCTAAACCTAACTCTAACCCTAAACCTAACCCTAACCCAAACCCTAACCCTAACCCTAATCCTAACCCTTACCCTTACCCTAACCCTAACCCTAACCCTAACCCTTATCCTTACACTAACCCTAAACCTAACCCTAACCCAAATCCTAACCCTAACCTAACCCTAACCTTAAACCTTACCCTTACTCTAACCCTAATCCTAACCCTAAACATAACCCTTACCCTAACCCTAACCCTAACGTTAAACCTTACCCTCACCCTAACCCTAACCCTAACCTTAACCCTAACCCTAACCATCACCTTAAACCTAACCCTAACCCTAACTTTAACCCTAACCCTAACCCTAACCCAAACCCTAACCCTAACACTTACCCTTAACCTAACCCTAACCCTAACCCTAACCCTAAACCTAACTCTAACCCTAAACCTAACCCTTACCCTTACCCTAACCCTAACCCTAAACCTAACCCTAACCCTAATCCCTAACCTTAACCCAAACCCTTACCCGTACGCTTACCCTAAACCTAACCCTAACCCTAACCCTAACCCTACACCTAACATTAACCCTTACCCTAAACTTTACCCTAACCCAAACCCTAACCCTAACCCTAACTCTTACACTTACCCTAACTCTAACACTACCCTAAGCCTAAACCTATCCCTAACCCTTACTCTAACCCTTACACTTACCCTAACCCTAACCCTAAACCTAACCCTAACCCTAACCCAAACCCTAACCCTTACCCTTACCCTAACCCTAACCCTAACCCTAAGCCTTACCCTTACCCTAACCCTAACCCTAATCCTACCCTTACCCTTACCCTAAACCTAACCCTAACCCTAACCGGAACATTAAACTAACCCTTACCCTTACCCTAACCCTAACCCTAATCCTACCCTTACCCTTACCCTAAACCTAACCCTAACCCTAACCGGAACATTAAACTAACCCTTACCGTAACTCTAACCCTAACCCTAACCCTTACCCTTTCCCTAACCCTAACCCTAACCCTAACCTCTAACCCTAAACCTAACCCTAACCCAAACCCTAACCCTAACCCTAACCCTAACCCTTACCCTTACCCTAACCCTAACCGTAACCCTAACCCTAATCCTATTCCTAACCCTTACCCTTAACCTAACCCTAACCCTAACCACTAAACCTAACGCTAACCTTAACCCGTACCCTTACCCTAACCTTTACCCTAGCCCTAAACCTTACCATTACCCTAACCCTAACCCTAAACCTAACTCTAACCCTGACCCTAACCTTACCCTAACCCTAACCCAAACCCTAACCCTAACCGTAACCCTAACCCTAACCTAAATCTAACACCAACCCTAACCCTTACCCTAACCCTTAACCTAACCCTAACCCTAACCCTAACCCTAACCCTGACCCTAACCCTTACCGTAAACCTAACCAATACCCTAATCCTAATCCTAACCCTAAACCTAACCTAACCCTAACCCTAACCGTAACCCTTATCCTAACCCTTACCCTAACCCTAACCCTTACCCCTACCCTAACCCTAACCCTAAACCTAACTCTAACCCTGACCCTAACCCTAACCCTAACCCTTACCCTAACCCTAACCCCAACCCTTACCCTTACCCTAATCGTAACCCTAACCCTAAACCTAACCCTTACCCTTACCCTTACCCTAACCCTAACCCTAACCTTAACACTAACCCTAACCCTAACCGTAACCCTAACCCTTACCCTTACCCTAACACTAATATTAATCCTAAACCTAACCCTAAAACTTACCCTAAACCTAACCCTAACCCTAAACCCTAATCCTAAACCTAACGATTACCTTTACCCTTACCCTTACACTAACCCTAAACTTAACCCTAACCCTAACCCTAACCCTAACCCTTACCCTTACCCTAAACCTAAACCTAACCCTAACCCAAACCCTAACCCTAACGCTAACCCTTACCTTAACCCTAACACTAACCCTTACCCTAACCCTAACCCTAACCCTAACCCTAACCCTAACACTTACCCTTACCATAACCCTAAATCTAACCCTAACCCAAACCTTAACCCTAACCCTTACCCTAACCCTAACCCTAACCGTAACCCTTACCCTAAACCTAACCCTAACTATTACCCTTACCCTTACCCTAACCATAACCCTAATCCTAAACTTAACCCTAACCCTAACCCTTACCCTTACACTAACCATAATCCTAACCCTAACCCTAACCCAAACCTAACCCTAAACCTTACACTTACCCTAACACTAACCCTAACCCCAAACCTAACCCTAACCCTAACCCGTAAAACTAACCCTAATCCTAACCCTTACCCTTACCCTAGCCCTAACCCTAACCCTAACCCTAACCTAATCTAACCCTAACCCTAACCCTAACCCTAACCCTAACTTAACCCTAACCCTAATCCTAACCCTAAACCTAATCCTAACCCTTACTATTACCCTAACCATATCCCTAACCCTAACACTAACCCTTACCCTTACCCTAACCCTAACCCTAACCCTTACCCTTACCCTAACCCTAACCCTAACCTTAACCATAACACTAACCCTAAACCTAACCCTTACACTTAACCTAACCCTAACCCTAATCCAAACCCTAAACCTAAACCTAACCCTAACTCTAACACTAACCTTAATCTTTACCCTAACCCTAACCCTAACCCTTACCCTTATCCTAACCCTAACCCTAATCCTAAACCTAACCCTAACCCTAACGCTAACCGTAACCCTAAACCTAAGAGTTACCCTTACCCTCACCCTAACCCTAACCCTTACCCTAACCCTAACCCTAACCCTAACCCTAACTAATAACCCTAACCCTAACCCTAACCCTTACCGTTACCCTAACCCTAACCCTAACCCTTACCCTAACCCTAACCCTAACCCTAACCCTTACCCTTACCCTAATCCTAACCTTAACCATAATCCTATCCCTAACTCCTAACCCTAACCCTAACCCTAACCCTAACCCTAACCGTAACACTAACCTTAACCCTAACTCAAACCCTAACCCTTACCCTTACCCTAACCCTAACCCTAACGCTAACCCTAACCCTTACCTTACCCTAACCCTACCCTAACCTTAACCTAACCCCTACCCTTACCTTAAACCTAACCCTAACACTAACCCTAAACCTAACCCTTACACTTAACCTAACCCTAACCCTAATCCAAACCCTAAACCTAAACCTAACCCTAACTCTAACACTAACCTTAACCTTTACCCTAACCCTAACCCTAACCCTTACCCTTAACCTAACCCTTACCTAACCCTAAACCTAACCCTTACCCTAATGCTAACCGTAACCCTAAACCTAAGAGTTACCCTTACCCTCACCCTAACCCTAACCCTTACCCTAACCCTAACCCTAACCCTTACCCTTACCCTAACCCCAACCCTAACCCTAACCCCTAACCCTAACCTTAACCCTTACCCTAACTCTAAACCTAACCCTAACCCTAACCCTACCCCTAAACCTTACCCTTACCCTAACCCTAAACCTTACCCTTACCCCAACCCTAACCCTAAACCTAAATCTAAACGTGAACCTTACCCGAACCCTAAGCCTAACACTAACCCAAACCCTAACCCTTACCCTTACCCTAAACCTAACCCTAACCTTAACCCTTAACCTAACTCTAAACCTAATCCTAACCCTAACCCTAACCCTTACCCTAACCCTAAACCTAACCCTAACCCTAAACTTAACCCTAACCCTAACCCTAACCCGTACCCTTACCCTAACCCTAACCCTAACCCTAAACCTAACCCTAACCCTAACACTAACACTTACCCTTACCCTAACCGTAACCCTAACCCTAAACCTAACCCTAACCCTTACCCTTACCCTAACCCTAAACCTAACGTGAACCCTAACGGTAACCCTAACCCTTACGCTAACCCTAACCCTAAACCTAACCCAAACCCTAACCCTTACCCTTACCCTAACTCTAACACTAACCTTAACCCTAACCCTAAACCTAACCGTAACCCTAACCCTTACGCTTACCCTAAGCCTAACCCTAACCCTAACCCTAATCCTAAACCTAACCCTAACACTTACCCTAACCCTAACCTTAACCCCTAATCCTAACCCTAAACCTAACTCTTACCCTTACCCTAACACTAACCCTAAGCTTAACCCTAACCCTAACCCTAACCCTAATCCTTACCCTTACCCTAACCCTAAACCTAACCATAAGCCAAACCCTAACCTTAACCCCAACCCGAACGCCAACCCTAACCCTTACCCTTACCCTAACCCTAACCCTAACCTTAACCCTAACCCTAAACCTAACCCTTACCCTTACCCTAACCATAACCCTAACCCTAACCCTAAACCTAACCCTAACCCAACCGTAAACCCTACCCTTAACCTAACCCTAACACTAAACCTAACCCTAACCCTAACCCTAACCCTTACCCTAAACCTAACCCTAAGCCTAACCCTAACCCTTACCCTTACCCTTACCCTAACAGTAAACCTAACCCTTACCCTAACCCTAACCCTTAATCTAACCCTAACCCTAACCCTAACCCTAACCTAACCCTTACCTTACCCTAACCCTAACCCTAACCATTACCCTTACCCTAACCCTATCCCTAACCCTAACCCCTAACCCTAACCTTAACCCTTACCCTAACTCTAAACCTAACCCTAACCCTAACCCTAACCCTTACCCATACCCTAACCCTAAACCTTACCCTTACCCCAACCCTAACACTAACCCTAATCCTAACCCTTACCCTTACCCTAGCCCTAAACCTAACCCTAACCCAAACCCTAACCTTAAACCTAACCCTAACCCTAACCCTAACCCTTACCTTTACCCTAACCCAAAACTGAACTCTCACCCAAACTCTAATCCTAACCCTAACTGTAATCCTAACCCTTCCTCTTACACTAACCCTAAACATAACCCTAACCCAAACCCTAACCCTAAGCCTAAGCCTAATCCTAACCCTAACCCTTACCCTAACCCTAACCCTAACAGTTACGCTCACCCTAAACCTAACCCTAACCCTTACCCTAACCAAACCCTAATCCTAACCCTTACCCTAACACTAACACTAACCCTAACCCTTACACTTACCCTAACCCTAACCATAACCCTTACCCTTATCCTAACCCTAACCCTAACCCTTACCCTAACCCTAACCCTTACCCTAACCCTAACCCTAACCCTAACCCTAACACTAACCTTAACCCTTACCCTTAAATTAATCCTAACCCTAACCTGCACCCTAACGCTAACACTAACCCTAACCCTAACCCTTGCCCTTACCCTAACCTAAACCTAACCCTAACCAAAACCCTAACCTAAGCCTAAACCTAAACGTAACCCTTACCCTAACCCTAACCCTAAGCCTAACCCTAACCCTTGCCCTAAACCTAACCCTATCCTTCACCCTAACACTAATCCTAACCCTAACACTAACCTTTACCCTTAACCTAAACCTAACCCTAACTCTAACCCTTACCCTTACCGTATCCCTAACCCTAACCCTAAGCCTAACCCTTACCCTAAACCTAACCCTAACCTTTACCCTAACCCTAACCCTTACCCAAACCCTAACCCTAACCCTAACCCTAACTCTTACCCTAATCCTAACCCTAACCTTAACCCTAACCCTAACCCTAACCCTAACCCTCAACCTAACCCTAACCCTAACACCTAACCCTAACCCAAACTCTTACGCTTACCCTTACCCTAACCCTAACCCTAACCATAACCCTAACCCTTACCCTTACCCTAACCCTAAATATAACCCTAACCAAAACCCTAACCCTAAGCCTAAGACTAATCCTAACCCTAACCCTTACCCTAACCCTAACCCTAACCCTAACCTTAACCGTTACCCTTAACCTAACCCTACCCTAACCTTAAGGCTAACCCTAACCCTAACCCTAACCCTAACCTTAACCCTAACCCTAACCCTAAACCTAACCCTAACCCTAACCCTAAACCTTACCCTTACCCTAACCCTAACCATAACCCTAAACCTAAGCCTAAACCTTACCCTTACACTAACCCTAACCCTAACACTTACCCTAACCCTAACCCTAACCCTAACCCTTACCCTTATCCTAACCTTAACCCTAACCCTAACCCTATCCCTTACCCTAACCCTACCCGTTACCCTTACCCTAACCCTAACCCTAAACCTAATCGTAACGCTAAACCTAAATCTATCCCTTACCCTTACCCTAACCCTAACCCTAATCCTACACCTAACCCTTACCCTAACCCTAACCCTAACCCCTAAACCTAACCCTAAACCTAACCCTTACACTTACCCTAACCCTAAAACTAACCCTAACCCTAACCCTTACCTTTACCCTAACCCTAACCCTAAACCTAGCCCTAACCCTAACCCAAAACCTAACTCTAACCCAAACTCTAATCCTAACCCTTACACTAATCCTAACCCGAAACCTAACCCTAACCCTAACCCTAACCTAACTCTAACCTTAACCCTAATCTTAACCCTAACCCTAAACCTAACCCTAAGCCTAATCCTAACCCTTACCCTTACCCTAACCCTTACCCTAACCCTAACCCTAACCCTTACCCTAACCCTAACCCTAACCAAAACACTAACTTTAACCCTTACTCTTAACATAATCCTAACCCTAACCCTAACCCTAACCTTAACCCTAACTCTAACCCTTACCCTTACCCTTACTCTAATCCTAACCCTAATCCTAAACCTAACGCTAACCCTAACCCTAACCCTAACCCTAATCCTACTCCTAACCTAAGCCCTAACCCTATCCCTTATAGTTACACTAACCGTAACCCTAAACCTAACCCTAAACTTAACCCTAATTCTAACTCTAACCCTAACCCTAATACTTACCCTAACCCTAACCCTAACCCTAAACCTTACCCTAACCCTAACCCTAACCCTAACCCCTAACCCTAATCCTAACACTAATCCTTATCCTAACCCTAACCCTAACCCTAACCCCTAACCCTAAATGTAAACCTAACCCTTACCCTTACCCTAACCCTAAACCTAAACCTAACTCAAACCCTAACCTAAGCTAACGCTAAAGGTAACCCTTACCCTTACCCTAAACCTAACCCTAACCCTTACCCTAAACCTAACCATAACCTTCACCCTAACACTAACCCTAACCCTAACACTAACCCTTACCCTTACCTTAAACCTAACCCTAACCCTAACCCTAACTCTAACCCTTACCCTTACCTTATCCCTAAACCTAACCTTAACCCTAACCCTAACCCTAACCCTAATCCCTACACTTACCCTAACCCTAACCCTAACACTAACCCTAACCCTTACCCTTACCCTAACTCTAACCCTAAACCTAAACCTAACCCTATCCCTTACCCTAACACAAACCCAAACCCTAACCCTAACCCTTACACTTACCATAACCCTAACTCTAACCCTTACCCTAACCCTAACACTAACCCTTACCCTTACCATAACGCTAACCCTAACCCTAACCCTAACCCTAACCACCAACCCTATCCTTAACCCTAAACCTAACTCTGACCCTAAACCTAAACCTAACCCCTAACCCTAACACTAACCCTAACCCTTACCCTAAACCTAACCCTAAGCCTAACCCTAACCCTAACGCTAAAACCTAACCCTAACCCTAACCCTAAACCTTACCCTTACACTAACCCTAAACCTAACCCTAACCCTAACCCTAACCCTTACTTTTACCCTAACCCAAAACCAAACTCTCACCCAAACTGTAATCCTAACCCTAACCGTAATCCTAACCCTTATCCTAATCGTAACCCTAACCCTAACCCTAACCTAACCCAAACCTAACCCTAAAACTAACCCTAACCCTAAACCTAACCCTAACCCTAACCCTAACCCTAACAAAAACACTAACCTTAACCCTTACCCTTAACATAACCCTAACCCTAACCCTAACCCTAACCTTAACCCTAACCCTAACCCTAACCCTTACCCTTACCCTAACCCTAAACCTAACCCTAACCCTAACACTAACCCTAACCCATACCCTAACCCTAACCGTAACCTTCAGCCTAAACCTAAACCTAACTCTAACCCTTACCCTTACCTAATCCCTAACCCTAACCTTAACCCTAACCTTAACCCTAACATTAACCCCTACCCTTACCCTAACCCTAACCCTAACCCTAACACTAACCCTAACCCTTACGCAAACCCAAACCCTAACCTAAGCTAACCCTAACCGTAAACCTTACCCTTACCCTTACCCTAACCCTAACCCTAACCCTAAGCCTAACCCTTACACTTACTCTAACCCTAACCCTAACCCTAAACCTAACGCTAACCCTAACCTTAACCCAAACACTAAACCTACCCCTAACCTTAACCCTAACCCTAATGCTTACTCTTACACTAACCGTAACCCTAAACCTAACCCTAAACTTAACCCTAACCCTAACTCTAAACCTAACCCTAACACTTACCCTAACCCTAACCCTAACGCTAAACCTTACCCTTCACCTAACCCTAACCCTAACCTTAACTCTAACCCGAACCCAAACCCTAACCCTAACCCTAACACTTACCCTTACCCTAACCCTAACCCTAACCCTTACCCTTACCCTAACCCTAAACCTAAAACTGACCCTAAACCTAACCATTACCCTAACCCTTACCCTTAACCTAACCCTAAACCTAACCCTAACCCTTACCATTACCCTAACCCTAATCCTAACCCTAACCCTAAACGTAACCCTTAACCTTAACCTTACCCTAACCCTAACCCTAACCGCTAACCGTAACGCTAACCCTTACCAATACCATAACCCTACCCGTAACCCTAACCCTAACCCTAACCCTAACCCTTACCTTACCCTAACCCTAAACCTAACCCTAACCCAAACCCTAATCTTATCCCTAACCCTAACCCTTACCCTTAACCTAACCCTAACCCTAACACTAACC
>JANJXV010000044.1:7530000-7532500 GCA_024803745.1 Megascapheus bottae
AACACTTACCCTAACCCTAACCCTAACACTAACCCTAACTAATAACCCTAACCCTAACCCAAACCATAACGCTTGCCCTTACCCTAACCCTAACCCTAACCTTAACATTAAACCTAACCCTAACCCAAACCCTAACACTAACCCTAACCCTAACCCTAACCCTTAATCTAACCTAAGCCTAAACCAAAACCTAAGCCTAACCCTAACCCTAACCCTTAACCTTACCCTAACCCTAACTGTACCCCTAACCCTAACCCTAACTAATAACCCTAACCCAAACCCTAACACTAACCCTTACCCTAACCCTAACCTTAACCCTAACCCTAACCCTAACTAATATCACTAACCCTAACCCTAACACTTACCCTTATCCTAAACCTATCCCTACCCCTAACCCTAACCCTAACCCTTACCCTTACCCTAACCCTAAACCTATCGCTAACCGTAACCCTAACCCTAACCCTAACCGTAACTTTAACCCTACCTCTAATCCTTACCCAAACTCTAACCCTAACCCTAACCCTAACCCTAAACCTTACCCTAACGTTAACCCTTACCCTAACCCTAACCCTAACCCTAACCCCTAACCCTAACTCTAACCCTAACGCTTACCCTTACCCTAACCCTAACCTTAACCCTAACCCTTATCCTAAACCTAACCTTACGCTTACCTTAACCCTAAACCTAAACCTAACCCAAACCCTAACCCTAACCCTAACCCTAACCCTAACCTTAACCCTAACCCTAACACTAACACTTACCCTTACCCTAACCCTAACCCTAACCCTAACCTTAACCGTTATTCTTACCCTAACCCTAACCCTAATCCTAACCCTTACCCTTACCCTAACCCTAACCCTAAAACTAACCCTAACCCTAACCCTAACCCTAACCCTTACCCTTACCCTTACCCTAACCCTAACCCTAACCCTTACCCTAACCCTAACCCTAACTAATAACCCTAACCCTAATCCTAACCTTTACCCTTACCCTAACCCTAACCCTAACCTTATCCCTAACCCTAACCCTAACCCTTACCCTTACCCTTACCCTAACCCTAAAATTAAACCTAACCCAAACCCTAACCCTAACTCTAACCTAACCCTAACCCTTACCCTTACCCTAAACCTAAACCAAACCCTAAGCCTAACCCTAAACCTAACCCTTAACCTTACCCTAACCCTAACCTTAACCTTAACCCTAACCCTAACCCTAACCCTAACCCTTACCCTTACCCTAACCCTGAACCTAACACTAAACCTAACCCTAACCCTTACCCTTACCATAAACCTAAACCTAACCCTTACCCTAACCCTAACCCTAACTAATAACCCTAACCCTAACCCTAAACCTTACCCTTAAGCCTAACCCTAACCTTAACCCTAACCCTAACCCTAACCCTAACACTTACCCTTACCATAACCCTAACGCTAACCCTAACACAAACCCTTACCCTAACCCAAACCCTAACCCTAAACCTAACCCTAACACTAACCTTAACCCTTACTCTTACCCTAACCCTAACCCTAATCCTAAACCTTACCCTTTCCCTAACCCTAACCCTAACTCTAACTAATAACCCTAACCCTAACCCTAACACTTACCCTTACCCTAACCCTAACCCTAAACCTAAACCTAACCCTTACTCTAACATAACCCTAACCCTAAACCTAACACCTAACCCTAACCCTAACCCTAACCCTTAACCTGACCCTAACCCTAACCCTAACCTTAACTCTAACCCTAACCCTAATCCTAACCCTAACCCTAATCCTTACCCTAACCCCAACCCTAACCTAACCCTAACCCTAACACTTACCGTTATCCTAACCCTAACCCTAACCTTAACCCTAACCCTAACCCTATCCCTAACCCTATTCCTAACCCTTACCCTTACCCTAACCCTAAACCTAACCCTAACACAAACCCTAACACTAACCCTAACCCTAACCCTTACTCTTACCCTAATCCTAACCCTAACCTTAACCGTAACGCTAAACCCTAACCCATACCCGTAACATAACACTAAACCTAACCCTAACCATAACACTTAACCGTACCCTAACTCTATCCCTAACCCTAACCCTAAACCTAACCCTAACCCTTACCCTAACCCTAACCCTAACCCTAATCCCTAACTCTAACCCTAACCATTACCAACACCCTAACCCTAACCTTGACACTAACCCTAACCCTAACCCTTATCCTTACCCTAACCCTAAACCTAACCCTAACCAAAACCCTAACCCTACCCCTATCGCTAACCCTAACCCTTACCCTTACCCTAAACCTAACCCGAACCCTAACCCTAACCCTAACCTTAACCCTAACCCTAAACCTTACCCTTACCCTAATGCTAACCCTTACCCTAAACCTAACCATAACCCTAACCCTAACCCTAAACCTAACGCTAAAACTAACCCTAACCCTAATCCTTACCCTTAACCTAACCCTAACCCTAAACCTAACCCTTACCCTCACCCTAACCCTAACCCTAACC
>JANJXV010000044.1:7540000-7557500 GCA_024803745.1 Megascapheus bottae
AACCTTATCCTAACCCTAAACTTAACCCTAACTCTAACCCTAACACTTACCCTTACCCTAACCATAACCCTAACCCAAAACCTAAACCTAACCCTAACCCTAACCCTAAACTTTACCCTTACCCAAACCCTAACCATAAACCTAACCCTAACCCTAACCCTAATACTTACTCTAACGTAACCCTAACCTAACCCTAATCCTAACCCTTACTCTAACCCTAACCTTAACCCTAACCTTAACCCTAACCCTAGCCCTAACACTTACGCTAAACCTAACCCTAACTCTAACCCTAACCCTTACCCTTACACTAACCCTAACCCTAAACCTAACCCTAATCCTAACCCTAACCATAACCCTTACCCTAACTCTAACCCTAACCCTTACACTAACCCTAACTCTAACCCTAAACCTTACCCTAACCCTAACCCTAACCCTAACCCTTACCCTAACTCAAACGCTAACACTATCCCTAACCCTAACCCTTACCCTTACCCTAACCGTAACCCTAACCCTAAACCTTACCCTAACCCTAACCCTAACCCAACCCTAACTAATAACCCTAACCCTTATCCTAAGCCTTACCCTTACCCTAACCCTAACCCTAACCTTAACCCTAACCCTAACCCTTACCCTTACCCTAACCCTAACCGTAACTCTAACCCTAAACCTATCCCTAACCGAAACCCTACCCCTAACCCTACACCTAACCCTTACCCTTACCCTTACCCTAACCCTAACCCTAACCCTAACCCTAATCCTTACCCTTATCCTAACCGCAATCCGAGCAATAACACCAACCCTAACCCTAACCCTCACCCTAACCCTTCCCCTTACCCTAACACTAACCCTAACCCTAACCCTAACCCTTACGGTAACACTAACCCTAATCCTAACACTAACTAATAACCCTAACCCTAACCCTAACCCTTACCCATACCCTAAGCCTAACCCTAATCTTAACCCTTACCCTAACGCTAACCCTAACCCTTACCCCTACCCTTACCCTAACCCTAAACCTAACCCTAACCCAAACCCTAACCGTAACCCTAACCTTTACCCTAAACCTAACCCTTACCCTAACCCTCACCCTTACCTTCACCCTAACCCTAACCCTAATCCTAACCTTTACCCTAACCCTAAACCTAACCCTAACCCTTACCGTTACCATAACCCTAACCCTAACCCTAACGCTTACCCTTACCCTAAGCCTAAACCAAACCCCAAGCCTAACCCTAACCCTAACCCTGAAACTTAACCTAACCCTAACCCTACTCCTAACCCTAACCCGAACTAATAAGCCTAACCCTAACCATAACCCTAATCCTTACCCTAACCCTAACCCTAACCCTAACTAATAACCCTAACCCTAACCCTAACACTTACCCTTACTCTAACACTAAACCTAACCCTTACCCTAAACCTAACCCTAACCCTAACCCTCACCCTAACCCTTACCCTAACCGTAACCCTAACCCTAACCCTTACCCTTACCCTAACCCTAAACCTAAACCTAACCCTAACCTTAACCCTAACCTTAACCCTTACCCTAACCCTAACCCTAACCCTAATCCTAACCCTAATTCTTACCCTAACCCTAACACTAACCCTAACCCCTAACCATAACCCTAACCATTACCAACCCCCTAACCCTAAACTTAACCCTAACCCTAAACCTAACCGTAACCCTTACCCTAACCCTAAACCTAACCCTAACCAAAACACTAACCCTACCCCTTTCCCTAACCCTAACCCTTACCCTTAACCTAACCCTAACCCTAACCCTAACCCTAACCCCAACCTTAACCCTAACCTTAACCCTAACCTTAACCCTAAACCTTACCCTTACCCCAACCCTAACCCTTACCCTAAACCTAACCATAACCCTAACCCTAACCCTAAACCTAACCCTAACCCTAACCCTAACCCTAACCCTTACTCTAACGTAACCCTAAGCCTAACCCTAACCCTTACCCTTACCCTAATCGTAACCCTAACCTTAACCATAACCTTAACCCTAACCCTAACCCTAACCCTAATCCTTACCCTTAACCTAACCCTAACCCTAAACCTAACCGTAAGCCTTACCCTAACCTAACACTAACCCCTAAACCTAACCCTAACCCTAACTCTTACAGTTACCCTAACCCTAACCCAAAACTTAACCCTAAGCCTAACCCAAACCCTAACCCTTACACTGACCCTAACCCTAAACCTAAGCCCTAACCCTTACCCTTACCCTAAACCTAACCTTAACCCTAACCCTAACCCTAACCCTTACGCTTACCCTAACCCTAAACCTAACCCCTAACCCTAACCCTAACCCTAACCCTTACCGTAACCCTAACCCTAATCCTAACCCTAACTCTTACCCTTACCCTAACCCTAAACTTAACACTAACCCTAATCCTAACCCTAACCCTTACCCTTACCCTAACCCTAAACTTAACCCTAACCCTAACCCTAACCCTAAAACTTACCCTTACCCTTACCCAAACCCTAACCCTAAAATTAAACCTAAACCTAACCCTAACCCTTACCCTCACCCTAACCCTAACCCTAACCCAACCCTAACCCTTAACCTAATCCTAAACATAACTCAAACCATAACTAATAACCCTAACCCTAACCCTAAACCTTACCCTTCACCTAACCCTAACCCTAACCTTAAATCTAACCCGAACCCTAAACGTAACCCTAACCCCAACACTTACCCTTACCCTAACCCTAACCCTAACCCTTACCTTTACCCTAACCCTAACCCTAACCCTAACCCTTACCCCAACCCTAACCCTAACCTAACCCTAACTAATAAACCTAACCCTAACCCTAACCCTAACCGTAACACTTACCCTTACCCTAACCCTAACCCTATCCCTAACCCTTACCCTTACCCTAACCCTAATCCTAAACCTAACCCTAACCCTAACCCTAACCCTTACCCTTATCCTAACCCTAACCATAACCCTAACTGTTACCCTAACCCTAACCCTAACTCTAACCCTAACTAATAACCCTTAACCTAACCCTAACCCTTACCCTTACCCTAACACTAACCCTAACCCCTAACCCTAACGCTAACCCTTACCAATATCCTAAATCTACACTTAGCCATAACCCTAACCCTAACCCTAACACTTACCCTTACCCTAACCCTAAACCTAACCGTAACCCAAGCTCTAACCCTACCCCTGCCCCTAACCCTAACCCTTACCCTCACCCTAACCCTAACCCCAACCCTAACGCTAACCCTAACCCTAACCTCAACCTTAACACTAACCTTAAACCTAACACTAACCCTAACCCTTACCCTAAACCTAACCATAACCCTAACCCTAACCCTAACCCTTACCCTTAACCTAACCCTAACCCTAAACTTAACCTTAACCCTAACTCTAACCATTACTCTAACGTAACCCTAAGCCTAACCCTAAACCTTACCCTTACCCTAATCCTAAACCTAACCTTAACCCTAACCTTAACCCTAACCCTAACAATAACCCTTACCTTACCCTATCCCTAACCCTAACACTAAACCTAACCCTAAACCTAACCCTTACACTTAACCTAACCCTAACCCTAAACCTAACCGTAACCCTTACCCTAACCCTAAACCTAAACCCTAACGCTAACCCTAAACCTAACCCTTACAGTTACCCTAAGCCTAACCCTAAACTTAACCCTAAGCCTAACCCTAAAACTAACCCTTACCCTAACCCTAACCCTAACCCTAACCCCTAACCCTAACCCTAAACCTTACCCTTACCCTAACACTAACCTTAACCCTAACCCTAACACTAACCCTAACCCTTACGCTTACCCTAACCCTAAACCTAACCCAAACCCTAACCCTAACCCTAACCCTAACCCTTACCCTAAACCTAACCCTAATGCTAACACTTACCCTTACCCTTACCCTAAACCTAACCCTAAACCTAACCCTAACCCTAACCCTAACCCTAACCCTTACCCTCACCCTCACCCTAACTCTAATCCTAAACCTAACCCTTACCCTAACCCTAACCGAAACCCTAACTAATAACCCTAAATCTAAACCTAAACCTTACCCTTCACCTAACCCTAACCTTAACTCTAACCGAACCCTACCCCTAACCCTAACCCTAACACTTACTCTTATCCTAACCCTAACCCTATCCCTAACCTACCCTTACCCTAACCCTAACCCTAACCCAAACCCTAAACCTAACCCTAACCCTAACGCTTACCCTTACACTAATCCTAACCCGAACCTTAACCCTAACCCTTACCCTAACCCTTACCCTTAAACTATCACTAACCCTAACCCCTAACCCTAACTCTAATCATTACCAACACCCTAACCCTAACCTTAACCGTAACCCTAAACCTAACCCTTACCCTTACCCTAACCCTAACAAAAACCCTAACCCTACCCCTATCCCTTCCCTAACCCTTACCCTAAACCTAACCCTAAACCTAACCCTAACTAATAACCCTAACCCTAACCCTAACACTTACACTTCTCCAAAACCTAACCCTAAACCTAACCCTAACCCAAACCCTAACTCTAACCCTAACCCTAACCCTAACACTTACCCTTACTCTAACACTAAACCTAACCCTTACCCTAACCCTAACCCTAACACTAACCCTAACCCTAACCCTTACCCTAACGGTAACCCTAACCCTAACCCTTACCCTTAACCTAACCCTAAACCTATCCCTAACCCTAACCCTAACCCTAACCCTAACCTTAACCCTAACCCTAACCCTTACCCTTAACCTATCACTAAACCTAACCCTAACCCTAACCCTTACCCTTACCCTAACCCTAACCCTAACCCTAATCCCAACCCTAATCCTTACCCTAACGCTAACACTAACCCTAACCCCTAACCATAACCCTAACCATTACCAACACCCTAACCCTAACCTTAACACTAACACTAAACCTAACCGTTACCCTTACCCTAACCCTAAACCTAACCCTAACCAAAACACTAACCCTACCCCTATCCCTAACCCTAACCCTTACCCTTACCCTAAACCTAACCCTAACCCTAACCCTAACCCCAACCTTAACCCTAACCTTAACCGTAACCCTAACCCTAAACCTTTCCCTTACCCCAACCCTAACCCTTACCCTAAACCTAACCATAACCCTAACCCTAACCCTTACCCTTACCCTAACCCTAACCCTAAACCTAACCCTAACCCTAACCCTAACCCTAACCCTTACTCTAACGTAACCCTAAGCCTAACCCTAACCCTTACCCTTACCCTAATCGTAACCCTAATCTTAACCATAACATTAACCCTAAACCTAACCCTAACTCTAATCCTTACCCTTAACCTAACCCTAACCCTAAACCTAACCGTAACCCTTACCCTAATCCTAACACTAACCGCTAACCCTAACCCTAACCCTAACCCTTACAGTTAACCTAACCCTAACCCGAAACTTAACCCTAAGCCTAACCCTAACCCTTAGGCTTACCCTAACCCTAAACCTAACCCCTATCCCTAACCCTAACCCTAACCCTTACCCTAACCCTAACCCTTACCCTAACCCTAACCCTAAACCTAACCCTAACCCTAACCCTAACCCTTACCCTAACCCTTACACTAACCTTAACCCTAACCCTAACCCTAACCCTTACCCTAAACCTTACCCTAACCTTAACCCTAACCCTAACCCTAACCCTAACCCTTACACTAACCCTAACCCTAAACCTAACCCTAAAACTAACCATAACCCTAACCCTAACCCTTACCCTAATCCTAACCCTAACCCTTAACCTTACAGTAACCCTAACCCGAACCCTAACCCTAAACCTAACCCTAACCCTAACCCTAACCCTTACCCTTACCCTAACCCTAAACCTAAACCTAACCCTAATCCTAACCCTTACCTTACCCTAACACTAACCCTAACCCTAACCCTAACCCTTAACCTAACCCTAACCCTAATCTTAACCCTTACCCTAACACTAATCCTAACCCTAAACCTAACCCTAAAACTAACCATAACCCTAACCCTAACCCTTACCCTAATCCTAACCCTAACCCTTAACCTTACAGTAACCCTAACCCGAATCCTAACCCTAAACCTAACCCTAACCCTAACCCTAACCCTTACCCTTACCCTAACCCTAAACCTAAACCTAACCCTAATCCTAACCCTTACCTTACCCTAACACTAACCCTAACCCTAACCCTAACCCTAACCCTAACCCTAACCCTAACTCGAACCCGAACCCTTACCCTTACGCAATTCGTAACCCTAAACCTAACCCTAACCCTAACCCTAATCCTAACCCTAACCCTAACCCTAACCCTAACACTTAACCTTAACCTAACCCTAAACGTAACCCTAACCCTTACACTTACCCTAACAATAACCCCTAACCCTAACCCTTACCAAAACCCTAAACCTAACCTTATCCCTAACCCTAACCCTTACCCTTACCCTAACCATAAACCTAACCCTAAACCAAACCATAACCCTACCCCTATCCCTAACCCTAACCCTTATCCTTACCCTAACCCTAAACCTAACCCTAACCCTAACCCTTATCCTTAACCTAACCCTAACTCTAATCCTAACCGTAACCCTTACCCTTACCCTAACCCTAACCCCTAATCCTAACCCTAAACCTAACCCTTACAGTTACCCTAACCCTAACCCTTAACTTAACCCTAAGCCTAACCCTAACCCTAACCCTAACCCTAACCCTTACCCTAACCCTAACCCTAACCCTAACCCCTAACCCTAACCCTAACCCTAACCCCTAACCCTAACCCTAACCTTAACCCTAACCCTAACCCTAACCCAAACCCTTACCCTAACCCTAAACCTAACCCCTAACCCTAACCCTAACCCTTACCCTAACCCTAACCCTAATCCTAACCCTAACCCTAACCCTTACCCTTACCCTAACCCTAACCTTAACCCTAATCCTAACCCTAACCCTAACCCTTACCCTTACCCAAACCCTAACCCTAAACCTTACCCTTACCCTTACCCAAACCCTAACCCTAAACCCAACCCTAACCAGAACCCTAACCCTTACCCTCACCCTAACCCTAACCCTAACCCTAACCCTTACCCTAATCCTAATCCTAACCCAAACCCTAAACTTAACCCTAACCCTAACCCTAAACCTTACCCTTCAACTAACCCTAACCCTATCCTTGACTCTAACCCGAACACTAAACCTAACCCAAACCGTAACACTTACCCTTACCCTAACCCTAAACCTAACCCTAACACTTACCCTAACCCTAAACCTAACCCTAACCCTAACCCTAACCCTTACCCTTACCCTAACCCTAACCTTAACCCTAACCCTAACTCTTACCATAACCCTAACCATAACCCTAACTAATAACACTAACCGTAACCCTAAGCCTTACCCTAACCCTAACCCAAACCTTAACCCTAACCCTAACCCTAACCCTTACCCTTACCCTAACCCTAAACCTATCCCTAACCCAAACCCCAACCCTAACCCTAAGCCTAACCCTAACCCTTACCCTTACCCTAAGCCTAAACCAAACCCTAAGACTAAGCCTAACCCTAACCCTTAACCTTAACCTTATCCTAACCCTAACCTTAACCCTAACTCTAACCCTAACACTTACCCTTACCCTAACCATAACCCTAACCCAAAACCTAAACCTAACCCTAACCCTAACCCTAAACTTTACCCTTACCCAAACCCTAACCATAAACCTAACCCTAACCCTAACCCTAATACTTACTCTAACGTAACCCTAACCTAACCCTAATCCTAACCCTTACTCTAACCCTAACCTTAACCCTAACCTTAACCCTAACCCTAGCCCTAACACTTACGCTAAACCTAACCCTAACTCTAACCCTAACCCTTACCCTTACACTAACCCTAACCCTAAACCTAACCCTAATCCTAACCCTAACCATAACCCTTACCCTAACTCTAACCCTAACCCTTACACTAACCCTAACTCTAACCCTAAACCTTACCCTAACCCTAACCCTAACCCTAACCCTTACCCTAACTCAAACGCTAACACTATCCCTAACACTAACCCTTACCCTTACCCTAACCGTAACCCTAACCCTAAACCTTACCCTAACCCTAACCCTAACCCAACCCTAATTAATAACCCTAACCCTTATCCTAAGCCTTACCCTTACCCTAACCCTAACCCTAACCTTAACCCTAACCCTAACCCTTACCCTTACCCTAACCCTAACCGTAACTCTAACCCTAAACCTATCCCTAACCGAAACCCTACCCCTAACCCTACACCTAACCCTTACCCTTACCCTAACCCTAACCCTAACCCTAACCCTAATCCTTACCCTTATCCTAACCGCAATCCGAGCAATAACACCAACCCTAACCCTAACCCTTACCCTAACCCTTCCCCTTACCCTAACACTAACCCTAACCCTAACCCTAACCCTTACGGTAACACTAACCCTAATCCTAACACTAACTAATAACCCTAACCCTAACCCTAACCCTTACCCATACCCTAAGCCTAACCCTAATCTTAACCCTTACCCTAACGCTAACCCTAACCCTTACCCCTACCCTTACCCTAACCCTAAACCTAACCCTAACCCAAACCCTAACCGTAACCCTAACCTTTACCCTAAACCTAACCCTTACCCTAACCCTCACCCTTACCTTCACCCTAATCCTAACCCTAATCCTAACCTTTACCCTAACCCTAAACCTAACCCTAACCCTTACCGTTACCATAACCCTAACCCTAACCCTAACGCTTACCCTTACCCTAAGCCTAAACCAAACCCCAAGCCTAACCCTAACCCTAACCCTGAAACTTAACCTAACCCTAACCCTACTCCTAACCCTAACCCGAACTAATAAGCCTAACCCTAACCATAACCCTAATCCTTACCCTAACCCTAACCCTAACCCTAACTAATAACCCTAACCCTAACCCTAACACTTACCCTTACTCTAACACTAAACCTAACCCTTACCCTAAACCTAACCCTAACCCTAACCCTCACCCTAACCCTTACCCTAACCGTAACCCTAACCCTAACCCTTACCCTTACCCTAACCCTAAACCTAAACCTAACCCTAACCTTAACCCTAACCTTAACCCTTACCCTAACCCTAACCCTAACCCTAATCCTAACCCTAATTCTTACCCTAACCCTAACACTAACCCTAACCCCTAACCATAACCCTAACCATTACCAACCCCCTAACCCTAAACTTAACCCTAACCCTAAACCTAACCGTAACCCTTACCCTAACCCTAAACCTAACCCTAACCAAAACACTAACCCTACCCCTTTCCCTAACCCTAACCCTTACCCTTAACCTAACCCTAACCCTAACCCTAACCCTAACCCCAACCTTAACCCTAACCTTAACCCTAACCTTAACCCTAAACCTTACCCTTACCCCAACCCTAACCCTTACCCTAAACCTAACCATAACCCTAACCCTAACCCTAAACCTAACCCTAACCCTAACCCTAACCCTAACCCTTACTCTAACGTAACCCTAAGCCTAACCCTAACCCTTACCCTTACCCTAATCGTAACCCTAACCTTAACCATAACCTTAACCCTAACCCTAACCCTAACCCTAATCCTTACCCTTAACCTAACCCTAACCCTAAACCTAACCGTAAGCCTTACCCTAACCTAACACTAACCCCTAAACCTAACCCTAACCCTAACTCTTACAGTTACCCTAACCCTAACCCAAAACTTAACCCTAAGCCTAACACAAACCCTAACCCTTACACTGACCCTAACCCTAAACCTAAGCCCTAACCCTTACCCTTACCCTAAACCTAACCTTAACCCTAACCCTAACCCTAACCCTTACGCTTACCCTAACCCTAAACCTAACCCCTAACCCTAACCCTTACCGTAACCCTAACCCTAATCCTAACCCTAACTCTTACCCTTACCCTAACCCTAAACTTAACACTAACCCTAATCCTAACCCTAACCCTTACCCTTACCCTAACCCTAAACTTAACCCTAACCCTAACCCTAACCCTAAACCTTACCCTTACCCTTACCCAAACCCTAACCCTAAAATTAAACCTAAACCTAACCCCTAACCCTAACCCTAACCCTAACCCTTACCGTAACCCTAACCCTAATCCTAACCCTAACTCTTACCCTTACCCTAACCCTAAACTTAACACTAACCCTAATCCTAACCCTAACCCTAACCCTTACCTTTACCCTAACCTTAACCCTAAACCTAACCCTAACCCTAACCCTAACCCTTACCTTACCCTAACCCTAACCCTAACCCTAACCCTTACCCCAACCCTAACCCTAACCTAACCCTAACTAATAAACCTAACCCTAACCCTAACCCTAACCGTAACACTTACCCTTACCCTAACCCTAACCCTATCCCTAACCCTTACCCTTACCCTAACCCTAATCCTAAACCTAACCCTAACCCTAACCCTAACCCTTACCCTTACCCTAACCCTAACCATAACCCTAACTGTTACCCTAACCCTAACCCTAACTCTAACCCTAACTAATAACCCTTAACCTAACCCTAACCCTTACCCTTACCCTAACACTAACCCTAACCCCTAACCCTAACGCTAACCCTTACCAATATCCTAAACCTACACTTAGCCATAACCCTAACCCTAACCCTAACACTTACCCTTACCCTAACCCTAAACCTAACCGTAACCCAAGCTCTAAACCTACCCCTGCCCCTAACCCTAACCCTTACCCTCACCCTAACCCTAACCCCAACCCTAACGCTAACCCTAACCCTAACCTCAACCTTAACACTAACCTTAAACCTAACACTAACCCAAACCCTTACCCTAAACCTAACCATAACCCTAACCCTAACCCTAACCCTTACCCTTAACCTAACCCTAACCCTAAACTTAACCTTAACCCTAACTCTAACCATTACTCTAACGTAACCCTAAGCCTAACCCTAAACCTTACCCTTACCCTAATCCTAAACCTAACCTTAACCCTAACCTTAACCCTAACCCTAACAATAACCCTTACCTTACCCTATCCCTAACCCTAACACTAAACCTAACCCTAAACCTAACCCTTACACTTAACCTAACCCTAACCCTAAACCTAACCGTAACCCTTACCCTAACCCTAAACCTAAACCCTAACGCTAACCCTAAACCTAACCCTTACAGTTACCCTAAGCCTAACCCTAAACTTAACCCTAAGCCTAACCCTAAAACTAACCCTTACCCTAACCCTAACCCTAACCCTAACCCCTAACCCTAACCCTAAACCTTACCCTTACCCTAACACTAACCTTAACCCTAACCCTAACACTAACCCTAACCCTTACGCTTACCCTAACCCTAAACCTAACCCAAACCCTAACCCTAACCCTAACCCTAACCCTTACCCTAAACCTAACCCTAATGCTAACACTTACCCTTACCCTTACCCTAAACCTAACCCTAAACCTAACCCTAACCCTAACCCTAACCCTAACCCTTACCCTCACCCTCACCCTAACTCTAATCCTAAACCTAACCCTTACCCTAACCCTAACCGAAACCCTAACTAATAACCCTAAATCTAAACCTAAACCTTACCCTTTACCTAACCCTAACCTTAACTCTAACCGAACCCTACCCCTAACCCTAACCCTAACACTTACTCTTATCCTAACCCTAACCCTATCCCTAACCCTTACCCTTACCCTAACCCTAACCCTAACCCAAACCCTAAACCTAACCCTAACCCTAACGCTTACCCTTACACTAATCCTAACCCGAACCTTAACCCTAACCCTTACCCTAACCCTTACCCTTAAACTATCACTAACCCTAACCCCTAACCCTAACTCTAATCATTACCAACACCCTAACCCTAACCTTAACCGTAACCCTAAACCTAACCCTTACCCTTACCCTAACCCTAACAAAAACCCTAACCCTACCCCTATCCCTTCCCTAACCCTTACCCTAAACCTAACCCTAAACCTAACCCTAACTAATAACCCTAACCCTAATCCTAACACTTACACTTCTCCAAAACCTAACCCTAAACCTAACCCTAACCCAAACCCTAACTCTAACCCTAACCCTAACCCTAACACTTACCCTTACTCTAACACTAAACCTAACCCTTACCCTAACCCTAACCCTAACACTAACCCTAACCCTAACCCTTACCCTAACGGTAACCCTAACCCTAACCCTTACCCTTAACCTAACCCTAAACCTATCCCTAACCCTAACCCTAACCCTAACCCTAACCTTAACCCTAACCCTAACCCTTACCCTTAACCTATCACTAAACCTAACCCTAACCCTAACCCTTACCCTTACCCTAACCCTAACCCTAACCCTAATCCCAACCCTAATCCTTACCCTAACGCTAACACTAACCCTAACCCCTAACCATAACCCTAACCATTACCAACACCCTAACCCTAACCTTAACACTAACACTAAACCTAACCGTTACCCTTACCCTAACCCTAAACCTAACCCTAACCAAAACACTACCCCTACCCCTATCCCTAACCCTAACCCTTACCCTTACCCTAAACCTAACCCTAACCCTAACCCTAACCCCAACCTTAACCCTAACCTTAACCGTAACCCTAACCCTAAACCTTTCCCTTACCCCAACCCTAACCCTTACCCTAAACCTAACCATAACCCTAACCCTAACCCTTACCCTTACCCTAACCCTAACCCTAAACCTAACCCTAACCCTAACCCTAACCCTAACCCTTACTCTAACGTAACCCTAAGCCTAACCCTAACCCTTACCCTTACCCTAATCGTAACCCTAATCTTAACCATAACATTAACCCTAAACCTAACCCTAACTCTAATCCTTACCCTTAACCTAACCCTAACCCTAAACCTAACCGTAACCCTTACCCTAATCCTAACACTAACCCCTAACCCTAACCCTAACCCTAACCCTTACAGTTAACCTAACCCTAACCCGAAACTTAACCCTAAGCCTAACCCTAACCCTTACGCTTACCCTAACCCTAAACCTAACCCCTATCCCTAACCCAAACCCTAACCCTTACCCTAACCCTAACCCTTACCCTAACCCTAACCCTAAACCTAACCCTAACCCTAACCCTAACCCTTACCCTAACCCTTACACTAACCTTAACCCTAACCCTAACCCTAACCCTTACCCTAAACCTTACCCTAACCTTAACCCTAACCCTAACCCTAACCCTAACCCTTACACTAACCCTAACCCTAAACCTAACCCTAAAACTAACCATAACCCTAACCCTAACCCTTACCCTAATCCTAACCCTAACCCTTAACCTTACAGTAACCCTAACCCGAACCCTAACCCTAAACCTAACCCTAACCCTAACCCTAACCCTTACCCTTACCCTAACCCTAAACCTAAACCTAACCCTAATCCTAACCCTTACCTTACCCTAACACTAACCCTAACCCTAACCCTAACCCTTAACCTAACCCTTACCCTAACCTTAACCCTAACCCTAAACCTAACCCTAACCCTTATCCTTAATCTAACCCAAAACCTAACCCTAACCCTAACCCTTACCCTTACCCTAACCCTAACCCTAACCGTAACCCTAAACCTAACCCTAACTCTTACTCTTACTCTAACCCTAACCCTAACTCTAACCCTAACGCTAACCCTTACCAATACCCTAACCTTACCCTTAACCTAACCCTAACCCTAAACCTAACCCTAACCCAAACCCTAACCTACCCCTACCCCTAACCCTAACCCTTACCCTTACCCTAACCCTAACCCTAACGCTAACCCTAACCCTAACCCCAACCTTAACCCTAACCTTAACCCTAACCCTAATACTAACCCTTACCCTTACCCTAGGGCTAACACTTACCCTAACGCTAACCCTTACCCTAAACCTAACCATAACCCTACACCTAACCCTTACCCTTACTCTAACCCTAACCCTAAACCTAACCCTAACCCTAACCCTAACCCTAACTCTTACTCTAACGTAACCCTAAGCCTAAGCCTAACCCTTACCCTTACCCTAATCCTAACCCTAACCTTAACCCTAACCTTAACCCTAACCCTAACAATAACCCTTACCTTACCCTAACCCTAACCCTTAACCTACCCCTAAACCTAACCCTAAACCTTACCCTTAACCTAACCCTAACCCTAAACCTAACAGTAACCCTTACCCTAACCCTAACCCCTAACCCTAACCCTAACCCTAACCATTACAGTTACCCTAAGCCAAAACCTTACCCTTACCCTAACCCTAACACTAACCCCAACCCGTAACCCTAACCCTAATCCTAACCCTTACACTTACCCTAACCTTAACCCTAACCCTAACCCTTAACCTTACCCTAACCGTAACCCTAACCTTAACCCTAACCCTAACCCTAACCCTTACTCTTACCCTAACCCTAACACTAACCCTAATCCTAACCCTAACCCTAACCCTAACCCTTACTCTTACCCTAACCCTAACCTTAACCCTAACCTAACACTTACCCTAACCCTAACCCTTACTAATAACCCTAACCCTAACCCTAAATCTTACCCTTAATTCAACCCTAACCCTACCCTTAAACCTAACCCTAATCGTAACCCTAACACTTACCCTTACCCTAACCCTAACCTTAACCCTAACAATAACCCTTACCCTTACCCTAACCCTAACCCTAAACCTAACCCTAACCCTAACCTTAACTCTTACTCTTACCCTAACCCTAACCCTAATCCTAACCGTTACCCTATCCCTAACCCTAACCATAACCCTAACTAATAACACTAACCCTAACCCTAACACTTACCCTTACCCGAACCCTAACCCTAAACCTAAACCTCACCCTTACCCTAACCCTAACCCTAACCCTAAACCTAACCACTAACCCTAACCCAAACCCTAACCGTTACCCTGAAAATAACCCTAACCCTAAACTTAACTCTATACCTAGCCCTAATCCTCACCCTAACCCTAACACTTACCCTAACCCTAACCCTAACCCTAACAATAACCCTAACACTTACCCTTACCCTAACCCTAACCCTAACCTTAATCCTAACCCTAACCCTATCCCTAACCCTTACCCTTACCCTATCCCTAACCCTAAACCTAACCCTAACCCTTCACCTAACCCTAACCCTAACCCTAACCCCTAACCCTAACCCTTACCAATACCCTAACCCTAACCTTAACCCTAACCCTACCCCTAACCCTAAACCTAACCCTAACCCTTAAACTAACCCTAACCCTAACCCTAACCCCTAACACAAACCCTTAACAATACCCTAACCCTAACCTTAACCCTAACCCTCACCCTTACCCTAACCCTAAACCTAACCCTAACCCAAAACCTAACCCTACCCCTATACCTAACCCTAACCCTTACCCTTGCCCTAACCCTAAACCTATCCCTAACCCTAACTCTTACACTTAACCTAACCCTAAACCTAACCGTAAACCTTACCCTAACACTAACCCTAACGCCTAAACCTAACCCTAACCCTAATCCTTACAGTTACCCTAACCCTAACCGTAAACTTAACCCTAAGCCTAACCTTAACCCTAACCCTTACCCTAACACTAACCCTAATCCTAACCCTAACCCTTAACCTTACCCTAACCCTAACCGTACCCCTAACCCTAACCCTAACCCTAACCCTAACCCTTACCCTTACCCTAACCCTAAACTTAACCCTAACCCTAACCCTAATCCTTACGCTTACCCTAACCCTAAACCTAACCCCTAACCCTAACCCTAACCCTAACCCTTAACCTAACCCTGACCCTAATCCTAACCCTAACCCTAACTCTTACCCAAACACTAAACCTAACCCTAACCCTAACCCTCACACTTCCCCTAACCGTAACCCTAACCCTAACCCTAAACCTAACCCTAACCCTAACCCTCACCCTTACCCTAAAGCCAAACCTAACCCTAACCCTAACCCTAACCCTAACCCTTACCCACACCCTACCCCTAACCCTAACACTAACCCTAACCCTTACCCTTACCCTAACCCTAAAGCTAACCCTAAACCTAACGCTAACCCTAACCCTAACCCTAAACCTTCCCCTAACCCTAACCCTAACCCTAACCCTAACCCTTACCCTTACACTAACCTTAACCCGAAACGTAACCCTAAACTTAACCCTAATCCTAACTCTAAACCTAACCCTAACGCTAACCCTAACCCTAACCCCTAACCCTAACCCTAACACTAACCCTTACCCTTACCCTAACCCTAACCTAAAACCTAACCCTAACCCTAACCCTAAACCTTACCCTTACCCTAACCCTAAACCTAACCCAAACCCTAACAGTAACCCTAACCCTAATCCTTCCCCTAACCCAAACCCAAATCCTAACCCTAACCCTAAACCGTACCCTTACCCTAACCCTAACCTTAACCCTAACCCTAACCCTAACCCTAACCCTTACCCTAACCCTAAACCTAACCCTAACACAAACCCTAACCATACCCCAAACCCTAACCCTTACCCTTAACCTAACCCTAACCCTAACCCTAACCCTAACCCCAACCTTAACCCTAACCTTAACCCTAAACTTAACCCTAAACCTAACCCAAACCCTAACCCTAAACCTAACCCTAACACTTACCCTTACCCTAACACTAACACTTACCCTTACCCTTACCCTAACCCCAACTCTAAACATAACCCTAACCCTAACCCTAACCCTTACCCTTACCCTAACCCTAACCCTAACCTTAACCCTAACCCTAACCCTAACCCTAACACTTACCCTTACCATAACCCTAACCCTAACCCTAACACTAAACCTTACCCTTACCCTAACCGTAACCCTAAACCTAACCCTAACCATAACCTTAACCCTTACTCTTAACTTAACCCTAACGCTAATTCTAACCTTTACCCTGTCCCTAACACTACCGCTAACCCTAACTAATAATCCTAACCCTAACCCTAACCCTGACTCTGACCCTAACCCTAACCCGAACCTTAACTCTAACCCTAACCCTAATCCTAACCCAAACCTAACCCTTACCCTAACCCTAAACCTAAGCCTAACCATAACACTTACAGTTACCATAATCCTAACGCTAACCTTAACCCTAACTCTAACCCTAATCCTAACCCTAACCCTAAGCCTAACCCTAACACTTACCCTTACCCTTACCCTAACCCTAAACCTAACCTTAACCCTAACCCTATCCCTAACCCTAACCCTTACCCTTACCCTAACCCTAAACGTAACCCTAACCCAAACCCAAACCCTAACCCTAACCCTAACCCTTACCCTTACCCTTACCCTAACCTTAACCCTAACCCTAAACCTAACCCTAACCCTTATCCTTAATCTAACCCAAAACCTAACCCTAACCCTAACCCTTACCCTTACCCTAACCCTAACCCTAACCGTAACCCTAAACCTAACCCTAACTCTTACTCTTACTCTAACCCTAACCCTAACTCTAACCCTAATGCTAACCCTTACCAATACCCTAACCTTACCCTTAACCTAACCCTAACCCTATCCCTAA
>JANJXV010000044.1:7575000-7587500 GCA_024803745.1 Megascapheus bottae
TACCCCTAACCCTAACCCTAACACTTACCCTTACCCTAACCCTAACCCTTACCCTAACCCTTACCCTTACCCTAAACCTAACCCTAAACCTAAACCTAACCCTAACCCTAACCCTTACACTTACCCTAACCCTAAACTTAACCCTAACCCTAACCCTTACCCTAACCCTAACCCTAATCCTAACCCTAACTAATAAACCTAATCCTAACCCTAACCCTTACCCTTACCCTAACCCTAACCCTAACCTTACCCCTAACCCTAACCCTAACCCTAACCCTTACCCTTACCCTAACCCTAACCCTAAACCTAACCCTAACCCAAATCCTAACCCTAACCCTAAGCCTAACCCTAACCCTTACCCTTACCCTAAGCCTAAACCAAACCCTAAGCCTAGCCCTAACCCTAACCCTTAACCTTACTCTAACTCTAACCCTAACCTTAACCCTAACCCTAACCCTAACCCTAATCCTTACCCTTACCCTAACCCTAACCCTAACCCTAACCCTAAACCTAACCCTAACCCTAACCCTAACCCTAATCCTTACTCTAACGTAAAACTAACCTAAACCTAACCCTAACACTTACCCTTACCATAACCCTAACCCTAACCTTAACCCTAACCCTAACCCAAACCCTTACCCTAACCCTAACCCTAACCCTAACCCTTATAATTACACTAACCCTAACCCTAAACCTAACCCTAATCCTAACCCTAATCCTAAACCTTACCCTAACCCTAACCCTAAACCTAACCCTAACCGTAAACCTTACCCTTACCCTAACCCTAACCCTAACCCTTATACTAACACAAACGCTAACACTATGCCTAACCCTAACCCTTACCCTTACCCTAACCGTAACCGTAACCCTAACCCTAACCCTAACTCTAACCGTAACCCTAACTAATAACCCTAACCCTAACCCTTACCCTTACCCTTACCCTAACCCTAACCCTAACCTTAACCCTAACCGTAACCCTAATCCTTACCCTTACCCTAAACCTAACTCTTACCCAAACACTAAACCTAACCCTAACCCTAACCCTCACACTTCCCCTAACCGTAACCCTAACCCTAACCCCAACCCTAACCCTAACCCTAACCCTCACCCTTACCCTAAAGCCAAACCTAACCCTAACCCTAACCCTAACCCTAACCCTTACCCACACCCTACCCCTAACCCTAACACTAACCCTAACCCTTACCCTTACCCTAACCCTAAACCTAACCCTAAACCTAACGCTAACCCTAACCCTAACCCTAAACCTTCCCCTAACCCTAACCCTAACCCTAACCCTTACCCTTACACTAACCGTAACCCGAAACGTAACCCTAAACTTAACCCTAACCCTAACTCTAAACCTAACCCTAACGCTAACCCTAAACCTAACCCCTAACCCTAACCCTAACACTAACCCTTACCCTTACCCTAACCCTAACCTAAAACCTAACCCTAACCCTAACCCTAAACCTTACCCTTACCCTAACCCTAAACCTAACCCAAACCCTAACAGTAACCCTAACCCTAATCCTTCCCCTAACCCAAACCCAAATCCTAACCCTAACCCTAAACCGTACCCTTACCCTAACCCTAACCTTAACCCTAACCCAAAACCTAACCCTACCCCTATACCTAACCCTAACCGTTACCCTTGCCCTAACCCTAAACCTAACCCTAACCCTAACTCTTACCCTTAACCTAACCCTAAACCTAACCGTAAACCTTACCCTAACACTAACCCTAACGCCTAAACCTAACCCTAACCCTAATCCTTACAGTTACCCTAAAGCTAACCGTAAACTTAACCCTAAGCCTAACCCTAACCCTAACCCTTATCCTAACCCTAACCCTAATCCTAACCCTAACCCTTAACCTTACCCTAACCCTAACCGTACCCCTAACCCTAACCCTAACCCTAACCCTAACCCTTACCCTTACCCTAACCCTAACCTTAACCCTAACCCTAACCCTAATCCTTACGCTTACCCTAACCCTAAACCTAACCCCTAACCCTAACCCTAACCCTTAACCTAACCCTGACCCTAATCCTAACCCTAACCCTAATCCTTACCCTTACCCTAACCTTAACCCTAACCCTAACCCTAAACCTAAACCTTACCTTTACCCTAACCCTAACCCTAAACCTTACCCTTACCCTTACCCTTACCCAAACCCTAACCCCAAACCTAACCCTAACCCTAACCCTAACCCTTACCCTCAGCCTAACCCGAACCCTAACCCTAACCCTAACCCTTACCCTAATCCTAATCCTAACCCAAACCCTAACTAATAAGCCTAACCCTAACCCTAAACCTTACCGTTCACCTAACCCTAAACCTAACCTTAACTCCAACACGAACCCTAAAGCTAACCCTAACCCTAACACTTACCCTTACCCTAACCCTAACCTTAACCCTAACACTTACCCTTACCCTAACCCTAACCCTTACCCTAACCCTTACCCTTACCCTAACCCTAACCCTAAACCTAAACCTAACCCTAACCCTAAACCTTACCCTTACCCTAACCCTAAACTTAACCCTAACCCTAACCCTTACCCTAACCCTAACCCTAATCCTAACCCTAACTAATAAACCTAATCCTAACCCTAACCCTTACCCTTACCCTAACCCTAACCCTAACCTAACCCCTAACCCTAACCCTAACCCTAACCCTTACCTTACCCTAACCCTAACCCTAAACCTAACCCTAACCCAAATCCTAACCCTAACCCTAAGCCTAACCCTAACCCTTACCCTTACCCTAAGCCTAAACCAAACCCTAAGCCTAGCCCTAACCCTAACCCTTAACCTTACCCTAACTCTAACCCTAACCTTAACCCTAACCCTAACCCTAATCCTTACCCTTACCCTAACCCTAACCCTAACCCTAACCCTAAACCTAACCCTAACCCTAACCCTAACCCTAATCCTTACTCTAACGTAAAACTAACCTAAACCTAACCCTAACACTTACCCTTACCATAACCCTAACCCTAACCTTAACCCTAACCCTAACCCAAACCCTTACCCTAACCCTAACCCTAACCCTAACCCTTACAATTACACTAACCCTAACCCTAAACCTAACCCTAATCCTAACCCTAATCCTAAACCTTACCCTAACCCTAACCCTAAACCTAACCCTAACCGTAAACCTTACCCTTACCCTAACCCTAACCCTAACCCTTATACTAACACAAACGCTAACACTATGCCTAACCCTAACGCTTACTCTTACCCTAACCGTAACCGTAACCCTAACCCTAACCCTAACCCTAACCCTAACCCTTACCCTTACCCTAACCCTAACCCTAAACTTAACGCTAACCGTAACCCTAATCCTTACCCTTACCCTAAACCTAACTCTTACCCAAACACTAAACCTAACCCTAACCCTAACCCTCACACTTCCCCTAAACGTAACCCTAACCCTAACCCCAACCCTAACCCTAACCCTAACCCTAAACCTAACCCTAACCCTAACCCTCACCCTTACCCTAAAGCCAAACCTAACCCTAACCCTAACCCTAACCCTAACCCTTACCCACACCCTACCCCTAACCCTAACACTAACCCTAACCCTTACCCTTACCCTAACCCTAAACCTAACCCTAAACCTAACGCTAACCCTAACCCTAACCCTAAACCTTCCCCTAACCCTAACCCTAACCCTAACCCTAACCCTTACCCTTACACTAACCGTAACCCGAAACGTAACCCTAAACTTAACCCTAACCCTAACTCTAAACCTAACCATAACGCTAACCCTAAACCTAACCCCTAACCCTAACCCTAACACTAACCCTTACCCTTACCCTAACCCTAACCTAAAACCTAACCCTAACCCTAACCCTAAACCTTACCCTTACCCTAACCCTAAACCTAACCCAAACCCTAACAGTAACCCTAACCCTAATCCTTCCCCTAACACAAACCCAAATCCTAACCCTAACCCTAAACCGTACCCTTACCCTAACCCTAACCTTAACCCTAACCCTAACACTAACCCTAACCCTTACCCTAACCCTAAACCTAACCCTAACACAAACCCTAACCATACCCCAAACCCTAACGCTTACCCTTAACCTAACCCTAACCCTAACCCTAACCCTAACCCCAACCTTAACCCTAACCTTAACCCTAAACTTAACCCTAAACCTAACCCAAACCCTAACCTTTACTCTACCCCAAACCCTAACCCTAACCCTAACCCTAACACTTACCCTTACCCTAACCCTAACACTTACCCTTACCCTTACCCTAACCCCAACTCTAAACATAACCCTAAACCTAACCCTAACCCTTACCATAACCCTAACCCTAACCCTAACACTAAACCTTACCCTTACCCTAACCGTAACCCTAAAACTAACCCTAACCATAACCTTAACCCTTACTCTTAACCTAACCCTAACGCTAATCCTAACCTTTACCCTGTCCCTAACACTACCGCTAACCCTAACTAATAATCCTAACCCTAACCCTAACCCTTACTCTGACCCTAACCCTAACCCGAACCTTAACTCTAACCCTAACCCTAATCCTAACCCAAACCTAACCCTTACCCTAACCCTAAACCTAAGCCTAACCCTAACACTTACCCTTACCCTAATCCTAACGCTAACCTTAACCCTAACTCTAACCCTAACCCTAACCCTAACCCTAAGCCTAACCCTAACACTTACCCTTACCCTAACCCTAACCCTAACCTTAACCCTAACCCTATCCCTAACCCTAACCCTTACCCTTACCCTAACCCTAAACGTAACCCTAACCCAAACCCAAACCCTAACCCTAACCCTAACCCTTACCCTTACCCTAACCTTAACCCTAACCCTAAACCTAACCCTAACCCTTATCCTTAATCTAACCCAAAACCTAACCCTAATCCTAACCCTTACCCTTACCCTAACCCTAACCCTAACCGTAACCCTAAACCTAACCCTAACTCTTACTCTTACTCTAACCCTAACCCTAACTCTAACCCTAAGGCTAACCCTTACCAATACCCTAACCTTACCCTTAACCTAACCCTAACCCTAACCCTAACCCTAACCCTAACCCTAACCTTACCCTTAACCTAACCCTAACCCTAACCCTAGCCCTAACCCCTAACCCTAACCCTAACCCTAACCCTAACCCTAACCTTAACCCTAACCCTCACCCTTACCCTAACCCTAAACCTAACCCTAACCCAAAACCTAACCCTACCCCTATACCTAACCCTAACCCTTACCCTTGCCCTAACCCTAAACCTAACCCTAACCCTAACTCTTACCCTTAACCTAACCCTAAACCTAACCGTAAACCTTACCCTAACACTAACCCTAACGCCTAAACCTAACCCTAACCCTAATCCTTACAGTTACCCTAACCCTAACCGTAAACTTAACCCTAAGCCTAACCCTAACCCTAACCCTTACCCTAACCCTAACCCTAATCCTAACCCTAACCCTTAACCTTACCCTAACCCTAACCGTAACCCTAACCCTAACCCTAACCCTAACCCTAACCCTTACCCTTACCCTAACCCTAACCTTAACCCTAACCTTAACCCTAATCCTTACGCTTACCCTAACCTTAACCCTAACCCTAACCCTAAACCTAAACCTTACCTTTACCCTAACCCTAACCCTAAACCTTACCCTTACCCTTACCCTTACCCAAACCCTAACCCTAAACCTAACCCTAACCCTAACCCTAACCCTTACCCTCAGCCTAAACCGAAACCTAACCCTAACCCTAACCCTTACCCTAATCCTAACCCTAACCCAAACCCTAACTAATAACCCTAACCCTAACCCTAACCTTACCCTTCACCTAACCCTAACCCTAACCTTAACTCCAACACGAACCCTAAAGCTAACCCTAACCCTAACACTTACCCTTACCCTAACCCTAACCCTAACCCTAACACTTACCCTTACCCTAACCCTAACCCTTACCCTAACCCTTACCCTTACCCTAACCCTAACCCTAAACCTAAACATAACCCTAACCCTAACCCTTACCCTTACCCTAACCCTAAACTTAACCCTAACCCTAACCCTTACCCTAACCCTAACCGTAATCCTAACCCTAACTAATAAACCTAATCCTAACCCTAACCCTTACCCTTACCCTAACCCTAACCCTAACCTTACCCCTAACCCTAACCCTAACCCTTACCCTTACCCTAACCCTAACCCTAAACCTAACCCTAACCCAAATCCTAACGTTAACCCTAAGCCTAACCCTAACCCTTATCCTTACCCTAAGCCTAAACCAAACCCTAAGCCTAACCCTAACCCTAACCCTTAACCTTACCCTAACTCTAACCCTAACCTTAACCCTAACCCTAATCCTTACCCTTACCCTAACCCTAACCCTAACCCTAACCCTAACCCTAAACCTAACCCTAACCCTAACCCTAACCCTAATCCTTACTCTAACGTAAAACGAACCTAAACCTAACCCTAACACTTACCCTTACCATAACCCTAACCCTAACCTTAACCCTAACTCTAACCCAAACCCTTACCCTAACCCTAACCCTAACCCTTACAATTACACTAACCCTAACCCTAAACCTAACCCTAATCCTAACCCTAATCCTAAACCTTACCCTAACCCTAACCCTAAACCTAACCCTAACCGTAAACCTTACCCTTACCCTAACCCTAACCCTAACCCTTATACTAACACAAACGCTAACACTATGCCTAACCCTAACCCTTACCCTTACCCTAACCGTAACCGTAACCCTAACCCTAACCCTAACTCTAACCCTAACCCTAACTAATAACCCTAACCCTAACCCTTACCCTTACCCTTACCCTAACCCTAACCCTAACCTTAACCCTAACCGTAACCCTAATCCTTACCCTTACCCTAAACCTAACTCTTACCCAAACACTAAACCTAACCCTAACCCTAACCCTCACACTTCCCCTAACCGTAACCCTAACCCTAACCCCAACCCTAACCCTAACCCTAACCCTAAACCTAACCCTAACCCTAACCCTCACCCTTACCCTAAAGCCAAACCTAACCCTAACCCTAACCCTAAACCTAACCCTTACCCACACCCTACCCCTAACCCTAACACTAACCCTAATCCTTACCCTTACCCTAACCCTAAACCTAACCCTAAACCTAACGCTAACCCTAACCCTAACCCTAAACCTTCCCCTAACCCTAACCCTAACCCTAACCCTTACCCTTACACTAACCGTAACCCGAAACGTAACCCTAAACTTAACCCTAACCCTAACTCTAAACCTAACCCTAACGCTAAACCTAACCCTAACCCCTAACCCTAACCCTAACACTAACCCTTACCCTTACCCCAAACCTAACCTAAAACCTAACCCTAACCCTAACCCTAAACCTTACCCTTACCCTAACCCTAAACCTAACACAAACCCTAACAGTAACCCTAACCCTAATCCTTCCCCTAACCCAAACCCAAATCCTAATCCTAACCCTAAACCGTACCCTTACCCTAACTCTAACCTTAACCCTAACCCTAATCCTAACCCTAACCCTTACCCTAACCCTAAACCTAACCCTAACCCAAACCCTAACCATACCCCAAACCCTAACCCTTACCCTTAACCTAACCCTAACCCTAACCCTAACCCCAACCTTAACCCTAACCTTAACCCTAAACTTAACCCTAAACCTAACCCAAACCCTAACCTTTACTCTAACCCAAACCCTAACCCTAACCCTAACACTTACTCTTACCCTAACCCTAACACTTACCCTTACCCTTACCCTAACCCCAACTCTAAACATAACCCTAACCCTAACCCTAACCCTTACCCTTACCCTAAACCTAACCCTAACCTTAACCCTAACCCTAACCCTAACCCTAACACTTACCCTTACCATAACCCTAACCCTACCCTAACACTAAACCTTACCCTTACCCTAACCGTAACCCTAAACCTAACCCTAACCATAACCTTAACCCTTACTCTTAACCTAACCCTAACGCTAATCCTAACCTTTACCCTGTCTCTAACACTACCTCTAACCCTAACTAATAATCCTAACCCTAACCCTAACCCTTACTCTGACCCTAACCCTAACCCGAACCTTAACTCTAACCCTAACCCTAATCCTAACCCAAACCTAACCCTTACCCTAACCCTAAACCTAAGCCTAACCCTAACACTTACCCTTACCATAATCCTAACGCTAACCTTAACCCTAACTCTAACCCTAACCCTAACCCTAACCCTAAGCCTAACCCTAACACTTACCCTTACCCTTACCCTAACCCTAACCCTAACCTTAACCCTAACCCTATCCCTAACCCTAACCCTTACCCTTACCCTAACCATAAACGTAACCCTAACCCAAACCCAAACCCTAACCCTAACCCTAACCCTTACCCTTACCCTTACCCTAACCTTAACCCTAACCCTAAACCTAACCCTAACCCTTATCCTTAATCTAACCCAAAACCTAACCCTAACCCTAACCCTTACCCTTACCCTAACCCTAACCCTAACCGTAACCCTAAACCTAACCCTAACTCTTACTCTTACTCTAACCCTAACCCTAACTCTAACCCTAACGCTAACCCTTACCAATACAATAACCTTACCCTTAACCTAACCCTAACCCTAAACCTAACCCTAACCCAAACCCTAACCTACCCCTACCCCTAACCCTAACCCTTACCCTTACCCTAACCCTAACCCTAACGCTAACCCTAACCCTAACCCCAACCTTAACCCTAACCTTAACCCTAACCCTAACACTAACCCTTACCCTTACCCTAGGGCTAACCCTTACCCTAACCCTAACCCTTACCCTAACCCTAACTCTAACCCTAAACCTAACCCTAACCCTAACCCTAACCCTAACTCTTACTCTAACGTAACCCTAAGCCTAAGCCTAACCCTTACCCTTACCCTAATCCTAACCCTAACCTTAACCCTAACCTTAACCCTAACCCTAACAATAACCCTTACCTTACCCTAACCCTAACCCTTAACCTACCCCTAAATCTAACCCTAACCCTTACCCTTAACCTAACTCTAACCCTAAACCTAACAGTAACCCTTACCCTAACCCTAACCCTAACCCCTAACCCTAACCCTAACCCTAACCATTACAGTTACCCTAAGCCAAAACCTTACCCTTACCCTAACCCTAACACTAACCCCAACCCGTAACCTTAACCCTAATCCTAACCCTTACACTTACCCTAACCTTAACCCTAACCCTAACCCTTAACCTTACCCTAACCGTAACCCTAACCTTAACCCTAACCCTAACCATAACCCTTACTCTTACCCTAACCCTAACACTAACCCTAATCCTAAACCTAACCCTAACCCTAACCCTAACCTTAACCATAACCCTCACCCTTACCCTAACCCTAAACCTAACCCTAACCCAAAACCTAACCCTACCCCTATACCTAACCCTAACCCTTACCCTTGCCCTAACCCTAAACCTAACCCTAACCCTAACTCTTACCCTTAACCTAACCCTAAACCTAACCGTAAACCTTACCCTAACACTAACCCTAACGCCTAAACCTAACCCTAACCCTAATCCTTACAGTTACCCTAACCCTAACCGTAAACTTAACCCTAAGCCTAACCCTAACCCTAACCCTTACCCTAACCCTAACCCTAATCCTAACCCTAACCCTTAACCTTACCCTAACCCTAACCGTAACCCTAACCCTAACCCTAACCCTAACCCTAACCCTTACCCTTACCCTAACCCTAACCTTAACCCTAACCTTAACCCTAATCCTTACGCTTACCCTAACCTTAACCCTAACCCTAACCCTAAACCTAAACCTTACCTTTACCCTAACCCTAACCCTAAACCTTACCCTTACCCTTACCCTTACCCAAACCCTAACCCTAAACCTAACCCTAACCCTAACCCTAACCCTTACCCTCAGCCTAAACCGAAACCTAACCCTAACCCTAACCCTTACCCTAATCCTAACCCTAACCCAAACCCTAACTAATAACCCTAACCCTAACCCTAACCTTACCCTTCACCTAACCCTAACCCTAACCTTAACTCCAACACGAACCCTAAAGCTAACCCTAACCCTAACACTTACCCTTACCCTAACCCTAACCCTAACCCTAACACTTACCCTTACCCTAACCCTAACCCTTACCCTAACCCTTACCCTTACCCTAACCCTAACCCTAAACCTAAACATAACCCTAACCCTAACCCTTACCCTTACCCTAACCCTAAACTTAACCCTAACCCTAACCCTTACCCTAACCCTAACCGTAATCCTAACCCTAACTAATAAACCTAATCCTAACCCTAACCCTTACCCTTACCCTAACCCTAACCCTAACCTTACCCCTAACCCTAACCCTAACCCTTACCCTTACCCTAACCCTAACCCTAAACCTAACCCTAACCCAAATCCTAACGTTAACCCTAAGCCTAACCCTAACCCTTATCCTTACCCTAAGCCTAAACCAAACCCTAAGCCTAACCCTAACCCTAACCCTTAACCTTACCCTAACTCTAACCCTAACCTTAACCCTAACCCTAATCCTTACCCTTACCCTAACCCTAACCCTAACCCTAACCCTAACCCTAAACCTAACCCTAACCCTAACCCTAACCCTAATCCTTACTCTAACGTAAAACGAACCTAAACCTAACCCTAACACTTACCCTTACCATAACCCTAACCCTAACCTTAACCCTAACTCTAACCCAAACCCTTACCCTAACCCTAACCCTAACCCTTACAATTACACTAACCCTAACCCTAAACCTAACCCTAATCCTAACCCTAATCCTAAACCTTACCCTAACCCTAACCCTAAACCTAACCCTAACCGTAAACCTTACCCTTACCCTAACCCTAACCCTAACCCTTATACTAACACAAACGCTAACACTATGCCTAACCCTAACCCTTACCCTTACCCTAACCGTAACCGTAACCCTAACCCTAACCCTAACTCTAACCCTAACCCTAACTAATAACCCTAACCCTAACCCTTACCCTTACCCTTACCCTAACCCTAACCCTAACCTTAACCCTAACCGTAACCCTAATCCTTACCCTTACCCTAAACCTAACTCTTACCCAAACACTAAACCTAACCCTAACCCTAACCCTCACACTTCCCCTAACCGTAACCCTAACCCTAACCCCAACCCTAACCCTAACCCTAACCCTAAACCTAACCCTAACCCTAACCCTCACCCTTACCCTAAAGCCAAACCTAACCCTAACCCTAACCCTAAACCTAACCCTTACCCACACCCTACCCCTAACCCTAACACTAACCCTAATCCTTACCCTTACCCTAACCCTAAACCTAACCCTAAACCTAACGCTAACCCTAACCCTAACCCTAAACCTTCCCCTAACCCTAACCCTAACCCTAACCCTTACCCTTACACTAACCGTAACCCGAAACGTAACCCTAAACTTAACCCTAACCCTAACTCTAAACCTAACCCTAACGCTAAACCTAACCCTAACCCCTAACCCTAACCCTAACACTAACCCTTACCCTTACCCCAAACCTAACCTAAAACCTAACCCTAACCCTAACCCTAAACCTTACCCTTACCCTAACCCTAAACCTAACACAAACCCTAACAGTAACCCTAACCCTAATCCTTCCCCTAACCCAAACCCAAATCCTAATCCTAACCCTAAACCGTACCCTTACCCTAACTCTAACCTTAACCCTAACCCTAATCCTAACCCTAACCCTTACCCTAACCCTAAACCTAACCCTAACCCAAACCCTAACCATACCCCAAACCCTAACCCTTACCCTTAACCTAACCCTAACCCTAACCCTAACCCCAACCTTAACCCTAACCTTAACCCTAAACTTAACCCTAAACCTAACCCAAACCCTAACCTTTACTCTAACCCAAACCCTAACCCTAACCCTAACACTTACTCTTACCCTAACCCTAACACTTACCCTTACCCTTACCCTAACCCCAACTCTAAACATAACCCTAACCCTAACCCTAACCCTTACCCTTACCCTAAACCTAACCCTAACCTTAACCCTAACCCTAACCCTAACCCTAACACTTACCCTTACCATAACCCTAACCCTACCCTAACACTAAACCTTACCCTTACCCTAACCGTAACCCTAAACCTAACCCTAACCATAACCTTAACCCTTACTCTTAACCTAACCCTAACGCTAATCCTAACCTTTACCCTGTCTCTAACACTACCTCTAACCCTAACTAATAATCCTAACCCTAACCCTAACCCTTACTCTGACCCTAACCCTAACCCGAACCTTAACTCTAACCCTAACCCTAATCCTAACCCAAACCTAACCCTTACCCTAACCCTAAACCTAAGCCTAACCCTAACACTTACCCTTACCATAATCCTAACGCTAACCTTAACCCTAACTCTAACCCTAACCCTAACCCTAACCCTAAGCCTAACCCTAACACTTACCCTTACCCTTACCCTAACCCTAACCCTAACCTTAACCCTAACCCTATCCC
>JANJXV010000044.1:7592500-7600000 GCA_024803745.1 Megascapheus bottae
AACCCTAACTCGAACCTTAACTCTAACCCTAACCCTAATCCTAACCCAAACCTAACCCTTACCCTAACCCTAAACCTAAGCCTAAACCTAACACTTACCCTTACCCTAATCCTAAGGCTAACCTTAACCCTAACTCCAACCCTAACCCTAACCCTAACCCTAAGCCTAACCCTAACACTTCCCCTTACCCTAACCCTAACCCTAACCTTAACCCTAACCCTATCCCTAATCCTAACCCTTACCCTTACCCTAACCCTAAACGTAACCCTAACCCAAACCCAAACCCTAACCCTAACCCTAACCCTTACCCTTACCCTTACCATAACCTTAACCCTAACCCTAAACCTAACCCTAACCCTTATCTTTACTCTAACCCAAAACCTAACCCTAAACCTAACCCTTATCCTTACCCTAACCCTAACCCTAACCGTAACCCTAAACCTAACCCTAACTCTTACTCTTACCCTAACCCTAACCCTAACTCTAACCCTAACGCTAACCCTTACCAATACCCTAACCTTACCCTTAACCTAACCCTAACCCTAAACCTAACCCTAACCCAAACCCTAACCTACCCCTACCCCTAACCCTAACCCTTACCCTTACCCTAACCCTAACCCTAACGCTAACTCTAACCCTAACCCCAACCTTAACCCTAACCATAACCCTAACCATAACACTAACCCTTACCGTTACCCTAGGGCTAACCCTTACCCTAACGCTAACCCTTACTCTAAACCTAACCATAACCCTAAACCTAACCCTTACCCTTACCCTAATCCTAACCCTAAACCTAACCCTAACCCTAACCCTAACTCTTACTGTAAAGTAACCCTAAGCCTAAGCCTAACCCTTACCCTTACCCTAATCCTAACCCTAACCTTAACCCTAACCTTAACCCTAACCCTAACAATAACCCTTACCTTACCCTAACCCTAACCCTTAACCTATCCCTAAATCTAACCCTAACCCTTACCCTTAACCTAACGCTAACCCTAAACCTAACAGTAACCCTTACCCTAACCCTAACCCTAACCCCTAACCCTAACCATTACAGTTACCCTAAGCCAAAACCTTACCCTTACCCTAACCTAACACTAACCCCAACCCGTAACCCTAACCCTAATCCTAACCCTTACACTTACCCTAACCTTAACCCTAACCCTAACCCTTAACCTTACCCTAACCGTAACCATAACCTTAACCCTAACCCTATCCTTAACCCTTACTCTTACCCTAACCCTAACACTAACCCTAATCCTAAACCTAACCCTAACCCTAACCCTTACTCTTACCCTAACCCTAACCTTAGCCCTAACCTAACCCTTACCCTAACCCTAACCCTTACTAATAACCCTAACCCTAACCCTAAATCTTACCCTTAACTCAACCCTAACCCTACCCTTAAACCTAACCCTAATCCTAACCCTAACACTTACCCTTACCCTAACCCTAACTTTAACCCTAACAATAACCCTTACCCTTACCCTAACCCTAACCCTAAACCTAACCCTAACCCTAACCTTAACTCTTACTCTTACCCTAACCCTAACCCTAATCCTAACCGTTACCCTGTCCCTAACCCTAACCATAACCCTAACTAATAACCCTAACCCTAACCCTTACAGTTACCCTTACCCGAACCCTAACCCTAAACCTAAACCTCACCCTTACCCTAACCCTAACCCTAACCCTAAACCTAACCACTAACCCTAACCCAAACCCTAACCGTTACCCTGAACCTAACCCTAACCCTAAACTTAACTCTAACCCTAGCCCTAATCCTCACCCTAACCCTAACACTTACCCTAACCCTAACCCTAACCCTAACCCTAACATTAACCATAACACTTACCCTTACCCTAACCCTAACCTTAACCTTAATCCTAACCCTAACCCTATCCTTAACCCTTACCCTTACCCTAACCCTAAACCGAACTCTAAACCAAACCCTAACCCTTAACCTAAACCTCACCCTAACCCCTAACCCTAACCCTTACCATACCCTAACCCTAACCTTAATCCTAACCCTAACCCGAACCCTAAACCTAACCCTTACCCTTAACCTAACCAAAACCCTAACCCTAACCCCTAACCCTAACCCTTACCAATACCCTAACCCTAACCTTAACCCTAACCCTACCCCTAACCCTAAACCTAAACCTAACCCTTAACCTAACCCTAACCCTAACCCTAACCCCTAACCCTAACCCTTAACAATACCCTAACCCTAACCTTAACCCTAACCCTCACCCTTACACTAACCCTAAACCTAACCCTAACCCAAAACCTAACCCTACCCCTATACCTAATCCTAACCCTTACCCTTGCCCTAACCCTAAACCTAACCCTAACCCTAACTCTTACCCTTAACCTAACCCTAAACCTAACCGTAAACCTTACCCTAACACTAACCCTAACGCCTAAACCTAACCCTAACCCTAATCCTTACAGTTACCCTAACCCTAACCGTAAACTTAACCCTAAGCCTAACCCTAACCCTAACCCTTACCCTAACCCTAACCCTAATCCTAATCCTAACCCTAACCCTTAACCTTACCCTAACCCTAACCGTACTCCTAACCCTAACCCTAACCCTAACCCTAACCCTTACCCTTACCCTAACCTTAACCTTAACCCTAAACCTAACTATAATCCTTACGCTTACCCTAACCCTAAACCTAACCCCTAACCCTAACCCTAACCCTAACCCTTAACCTAACCCTGACGCTAATCCTAACCCTAACCCTAATCCTTACCCTTACCCTTACCCAAACCCTAACCCTAAACCTAACCCTAACCCTAACCCTAACCCTTACCCTTAGCCTAACCCGAACCCTAACCCTAACCCTAACCCTTACCCTTAGCCTTACCCAAACCCTAACCCTAAACCTAACACTAACCCTAACCCAAACCCTAACCCTTACCCTAACCCTAACCGTAAACCTTACTCTAATACTAACCCTAAACCTAACCCTAACCCTTACCCTAAACCTAACCCTAAAAATAACCCTAAGTAATAACAATAACCCTAACCCTAACTCTTACCCTTAACCTAACCCTAACCCTTACCTTAACCCTAACCCTAACCCTAACTCTTACCCTTACCCTAACCCAAAACCTACCCCTAACCCAAACCCTAACCCTAACCCTAACCGTAACCGTTACCCTAAATCTAACCCTAACCCTGACCCTTACCCTTACCCTAACCTTAACCCTAACCGTAACTCTTACCCTAACCCTAACCCTAACCCTAACTAATAACCCTAACCCTAACCCTATCATTTACCCTTACCCTAACCCTAACCCTAAACCTAACCCTAAACCAAACCCTAACCCTAACCCTAACCCTAACCCTAAACCTAACACTAACCCTAACCCTAACCCTTACCCTTACCCTAATCCTAACCCTAACCCTAACCTTAACCCTACTCTAACGTAACCCTAACCCTAACCCCAACCCTTACCCATACCCTACCCTAACCCTAACCTTAACACTAACCTTAACCATAACCCTAACCCTAACCCTTACCCTTACCCTAACCCCAACATAACACTAACCCTAACCCTAACCCTAACCCTAAACCTAACTAATAACCCTAACCCTAACCCTAACCCTCACCCTTACCCTAATCCTAACCCTAACCTTAACCCTAACCTTAACCCTAACTCTAACCCTTACCCTTACCCTAACCCTAAACCTAACCCTAACCCAAACCCTAACTCTAACAGTAACCCTAACCCTAAGCCTTATCCTTACCCTAACCGTAACCCTAACCCTAACCCCAACCCTAACCCTAACCCTAACCCTAACCGTAAATCTTACCCTTACCCTAACTCTAATTCTAACCCTAACCCTAAACCTAATCCTAACCCTTACCGTAAAGCTTACCCTAACCCTAACCCTAACCCCTAACCCTAACCCTATCCTAATCCTTACCCTTACACTAACCCTAATCCTAAACTTCACCCTAACCCTAACCCTAACGCTAAACCTTACCCTTGCTGTAACCCTAAACCTAACCCTAACCCAAACCCTACCCCTAACCCTAACCCTAAACCTAACCCTTACCCTTACCCTAACCCAAACCCTAACCCTAAACCTAACCCTTACCCTTACCCTAACCCTAAATCTAACCCTAACGCTAACCCTTACCTTTACCCTAAACCTAACCAAAACCCTAACCCTAACCCTAAACCTAACCCTAACCCAAACCCTACCCCTAACGCTAAACCTAACCCTTACCCTTACCTAACCCTAACCCTAACCCTAACCCTTACCCTAACCCCAAACCTAGCACTAACCCTAACCCTAACCCTAACCCTTACCCTAACCCTTACCCTTACCCTAACACTAACCCTAACCCTAACCCTCACACTTACGGTAACACTAACCCTAACCCTAACACTAACTAATAACCCTAACCCTTACCCTTACCCTTACCCTAACCCTAACCCTAACCCTAACCCCAACCCTAAACCTAACACTTACCCTTACCCTAAAACTAACCCTAACCCTTACCCTAACCATAACCCTAACACTAACACTACCCCTAACCCTTACCCTTAACCTAACACTAACCCTAACCCTAACCCTTACCCTTACCCTAACCCTAACCATAACCCTAAACCTAACCCTTACCGTAACCCTGCCCTACCCCTAAACCTAATCCTAACCCTAACCCTAACCCTTACCCTTACCCTAACCCTAAACCTAACCCTAACCCAACCCTACCCCTTACCCTCACCCTCACCCTAACCCTAACCCTAACCCTAATCCTTATCCTAACCCTATCCCTAACCTAAACACTAACTAATAAACCTAACCCTAACCCTAAACCTTACCCTTCACCTAACCCTAACCCTAACCTTAACTCTAACCCAAACCCTAACCTTAAACATAACCCTAACACTGACCGTTACCCAAACCCTAACCCTTACCCTTACCTTACCCTAAAGCCAAACATAAACCTAACCCTAACCCTAAACCTAACCCTTACCCTTACCCTAACCCTAACCCTAAACCTCACCCTAACCCTAACCGTAACCCTAATTCTAACTAATAACCCTAACCCTAACCCTAACCCTTACCCTAACCCTAACCCTAACCCTAAACTTAACCCTAACTATAACCCTAACCCTAACCTTTACCCTTACCCTATCTCTAAACCTAAACCTATCCCAAACCCTAACCCTAACTCTAACCCTAACCCGAACCCATAGCCTTACCCTAAGCCTAAACCAAACCCTAAGCCTAACCCTAACCCTAACCCTTAATCTTACCCTAACCCTAACCCTAACCCTAACCCTTACCCTTACCCTAACCCTAACCCTAACCCTAACCTTAACGCTAATCATAACCCGAACACTAACCCTTACACTTACTCTAACCCTAACTCTAACCCTTATCCTTACCCTAACCGTAACCCTAACCCTAACCCTAAACTTAACCCAAACACTAACCCTAACCCTAACACTTACCCTTACCCTAACGCTAACCCTAACCCTAACCCTAAACCTAACCCTAACCCAAACCCTAACCCTAACCCTAACCCTAACCCTTACCCTTACCCTAATCCTAACCCTAAACTTAACCCTAACCCTAACCCTTACCCTTAACCTAAACCTACCCCTAACCCTAACCCTTACCCTTACCCTAACCCTAACCTTAAACCTAAACCTAAACCTAACCCTAACCTAACCCTATCCGTAAACCTAACCCCTAACCCTAACCCCTAACCCTAACCCTTACCATACCCTAACCCTAACCTTAATCCTAACCCTAACCCGAACCCTAAACCTAACCCTTACCCTTAACCTAACCAAAACCCTAACCCTAACCCCTAACCCTAACCCTTACCAATACCCTAACCCTAACCTTAACCCTAACCCTACCCCTAACCCTAAACCTAACCCTAACCCTTAACCTAACCCTAACCCTAACCCTAACCCCTAACCCTAACCCTTAACAATACCCTAACCCTAACCTTAACCCTAACCCTCACCCTTACCCTAACCCTAAACCTAACCCTAACCCAAAACCTAACCCTACCCCTATACCTAATCCTAACCCTTACCCTTGCCCTAACCCTAAACCTAACCCTAACCCTAACTCTTACCCTTAACCTAACCCTAAACCTAACCGTAAACCTTACCCTAACACTAACCCTAACGCCTAAACCTAACCCTAATCCTAATCCTTACAGTTACCCTAACCCTAACCGTAAACTTAACCCTAAGCCTAACCCTAACCCTAACCCTTACCCTAACCCTAACCCTAATCCTAATCCTAACCCTAACCCTTAACCTTACCCTAACCCTAACCGTACTCCTAACCCTAACCCTAACCCTAACCCTAACCCTTACCCTTACCCTAACCTTAACCTTAACCCTAACCCTAACTATAATCCTTACGCTTACCCTAACCCTAAACCTAACCCCTAACCCTAACCCTAACCCTAACCCTTAACCTAACCCTGACGCTAATCCTAACCCTAACCCTAATCCTTACCCTTACCCTTACCCAAACCCTAACCCTAAACCTAACCCTAACCCTAACCCTAACCCTTACCCTTAGCCTAACCCGAACCCTAACCCTAACCCTAACCCTTACCCTTAGCCTTACCCAAACCCTAACCCTAAACCTAACACTAACCCTAACCCAAACCCTAACCCTTACCCTAACCCTAACCGTAAACCTTACTCTAATACTAACCCTAAACCTAACCCTAACCCTTACCCTAAACCTAACCCTAAAAATAACCCTAAGTAATAACAATAACCCTAACCCTAACTCTTACCCTTAACCTAACCCTAACCCTTACCTTAACCCTAACCCTAACCCTAACTCTTACCCTTACCCTAACCCAAAACCTACCCCTAACCCAAACCCTAACCCTAACCCTAACCGTAACCGTTACCCTAAATCTAACCCTAACCCTGACCCTTACCCTTACCCTAACCTTAACCCTAACCGTAACTCTTACCCTAACCCTAACCCTAACCCTAACTAATAACCCTAACCCTAACCCTATCATTTACCCTTACCCTAACCCTAACCCTAAACCTAACCCTAAACCAAACCCTAACCCTAACCCTAACCCTAACCCTAAACCTAACCCTAACCCTAACCCTAACCCTTACCCTTACCCTAATCCTAACCCTAACCCTAACCTTAACCCTACTCTAACGTAACCCTAACCCTAACCCTAACCCTTACCCATACCCTACCCTAACCCTAACCTTAACACTAACCTTAACCATAACCCTAACCCTAACCCTTACCCTTACCCTAACCCCAAACATAACACTAACCCTAACCCTAACCCTAACCCTAAACCTAACTAATAACCCTAACCCTAACCCTAACCCTCACCCTTACCCTAATCCTAACCCTAACCTTAACCCTAACCTTAACCCTAACTCTAACCCTTACCCTTACCCTAACCCTAAACCTAACCCTAACCCAAACCCTAACTCTAACAGTAACCCTAACCCTAA
>JANJXV010000044.1:7610000-7615000 GCA_024803745.1 Megascapheus bottae
CCCTAATCCTAATCCTAACCCTAACCCTAACCTAACCCTAACCCTAACCCTGACCCTTATCCTAACCCTTACCCTAACCCTAACCCTTACCCTTACCCTAACCCTAACCCTAAACCTAACTCTAACCCTGACCCTAACCCTGACCCTAACCCTTACCCTAACCCTAACCCCAACCCTTACCCTTACCCTAACCGTAACCCTAAACCTAAACCTAACCCTTACCCTTACCCTTACCCTAACCCTAACCCTAACCTTAACACTAACCCTAACCCTAACCGTAACCCTAACCCTTACCCTTACCCTAACACTAACATTAATCCTAAACCTAACCCTAAAACTTACCCTAACCCTAACCCTAACCCTAAGCCCTAATCCTAAACCTAACCATTACCTTTACCCTTACCCTTACACTAACCCTAAACTTAACCCTAACCCTAACCCTAACCCTAACCCTTACCCTTACCCTAAACCTAAACCTAACCCTAACCCAAACCCTAACCCTAATGCTAACCCTTACCTTAACCATAACACTAACCGTCACCCTAACCCTAACCCTAACCCTAACCCAAAACCCAACCCTAACCCTAACCCTAACCCTTACCCTTACCCTAACCCTAACCCTAACCCAAATCCTAACCATAACCCTTACCCTTACCCTAACCCTAACCATAAACATAACCCTAACCCTAACCCTAACCCTTAACCTATCCCTAACCCTAACCCTAACCCTAACCCTTACCCTTACCCTAACCATAACCCTAACCCTAACCCTAACAAATAACTCTAACCCTAACCCTAATCCTTACACTTACCTTAACCCTAACCCTAACCTTAACCCTAAACCTAACCGTAACCCTAACCCTAAGCCTTACCCTTACCCTAATCGTAAAGCTAAACCTAACCGAAACCCTAACCATTACCCTTACCCTAACCCTAACCCTAACCTAACCCTTACCCTTACGTTAACCCTAACCCTAACCGTAACCCTAACCCTCACCCTTACCATAACCCTTACCCTTACCTAACCCTAACCCTAACCCAATCCTTAACCCAAACCCTAACCCTAACCCTAACCCTTACCCTTACCCTAACCCTAACCCTATCCTTAACCTTAACGCTAATGCTAACCCTAACCCTAACCCTTACCCTAACCCTAACCCTAACCCTATCCTTAACCTTAATCCTAATGCTAACCCTTACCTTAACCCTAACACTAACCCTCACCCTAACCCTAACCCTAACCCTAACCCTAACACTTACCCTTACCATAACCCTAAATCTAACCCTAACCCAAACCTTAACCCTAACCCTTACCCTAACCCTAACCCTAACCCTTACCCTAAACCTAACCCTAACTCTTACCCTTACCCTTACCCTAACCATAACCCTAACCCTAACCTTAACCCTAACCCTATCCCTAACCCTTACCCTTACCCTAACCCTAAACCTAACCCTAACCCAAACCCTAACACTAACCCTAACCCTAACCCTTACTCTTACCCTAATCCTAACCCTAACCTTTACCGTAACCCTAAACCCTAACCCTTACCCGTAACATAACACGAAACCTAACCCTAACCCTAACACTTACCCGTACCCTAACTCTATCCCTAACCCTAACCCTAAACCTAACCCTAACACTTACCCTAACCCTAACCCTAACCCTAACCCCTAACTCTAACCCTAACCATTACCAACACCCTAACCCTAACCTTGACACAAACCCTAACCCTAAACCTTATCCTTACCCTAACCCTAAACCTAACCCTAACCAAAACCCTAATCCTACCCCTATCCCTAACCCTAACCCTTACCCTTACCCTAAACCTAACCCTAACCCTAACCCTAACTCTAACCTTAACCCTAACCCTAACCCTAAACCTTACCCTTACCCTAATGCTAACCCTTACCCTAAACCTAACCATAACCCTAACCCTAACCCTAACCCTTAACCTTACCCTAACCTTAACCCTATTCGTAATCCTTACCCTAACCCTAACACTAACCCTAACTAATAACCCTAACCCTAACCCTAACACTTACCCTTACCCTAACCCTAACCCTAAACCTTACCCTTCACCTAACCCTAACCCTAATCCTAACCCAAACCCTAACCCTAACCCTAACCCTAACCCAAACACTTACCCTTACCCTAACCCTAACCCGAAACCTTACCCCTACCCTAACCCTAACCCCAACCCTAACCCTTACCCTAACCCTAACCCTAACTAATAACCCTAAACCTAACCCTAACCTTTACCCTTACCCTAACCCTAACCCTAACCTTATCCCTAACCCTAACCCTAACCCTTACCCTTACCCTAACCCTAAAATTAAACCTGACCTAAACCCTAACCCTAACAATAACCTAACCCTAACCCTTACACTTACCCTTACCCTAAACCTTAACCAAACCCTAAGCCTAACCCTAAACCTAACCCTTAACCTTACCCTAACCCTAACCTTAACCTTAACCCTAACCCTAACCCTAACCCTTACCCTTACCCTAACCCTAAACCTAACACTAAACCTAACCGTAACCCTAACCCTTACCCTAACCCTAACTCTAAATAATAACCCTAACCCTAACCCTAAACCTTACCCTAACCCTAACCCTATCCCTAACCCTAACTGTTACCCTTACCCTAACCCTAACGCTAACCCTAACACTAAACCTTACCCTAACCCAAACCCTAACCCTAAACCTAACCCTAACCCTAACCTTAACTCTTACTCTTACCCTAACCCTAACCCTAATCCTAAACCTTACCCTTTCCCTAACCCTAACCCTAACTCTAACTAATAACCCTAACCCTAACCCTAACACTTACCCTTACCCTAACCCTAACCCTAACCCTAAACCTAACCCTTACCCTAACCTAACCCTAACCCTAAACCTAACCCCTAACCCTAACCCTAACCCTAACCCTTACCCTGACCCTAACCCTAACCCTAACCTTAACTCTAACCCTAACCCTAATCCTAACCCTAACCCTAACCCTTACCCTAACCCCAATCCTAACCTAACCCTAATCCTAACACTTACCCTTATCCTAACCCTAACCCTAACCTTAACTCTAACCCTAACCCTATCCCTAACCCTATCCCTAACCCTTACCCTTACCCTAACCCTAAACCTAACCCTAACCCAAACCCTAACACTAACCCTAACCCTAACCCTTACTCTTACCCTAATCCTAACCCTAACCTTTACCGTAACCCTAAACCCTAACCCTTACCCGTACCATAACACAAAACCTAACCCTAACCCTAACACTTACCCGTACCCTAACTCTATCCCTAACCCTAACCCTGAACCTAACCCTAACCCTTACCCTAACCCTAACCCTAACCCTTACCCTAACCCTAACCCTAACTAATAACCCTAAACCTAACCCTAAACCTAACTAATAACCCTAACCCTAGCCCTAACACTTAACCTTACCCTAACCCTTACCCTAACCCTAAACCTAACCCTTACCCTAACCTAACCCTAACCCTAAACCTAACCCCTAACCCTAACCCTGACCCTAACCCTTACCCTGACCCTAACCCTAACCCTAACCTTAACTCTAACCCTAACCCTAATCCTAACCCTAACCCTAACCCTTACCCTAACCCCAACCCTAACCTAACCCTAACCCTAACACTTACCCTTATCCTAACCCTAACCCTAACCTTAACCCTAACCCTAACCCTATCCCTAACCCTATCCCTAACCCTTACCCTTACCCTAACCCTAAACCTAACCCTAACCCAAACCCTAACACTAACCCTAACCCTAACCCTTACTCTTACCCTAATCCTAACCCTAACCTTTACCGTAACCCTAAACCCTAACCCGTAACATAACACAAAACCTAACCCTAACCCTAAACCTTACCCTTACCCTAATGCTAACCCTTACCCTAAACCTAACCATAACGCTAACCCTAACCCTAACCCTGAAACTAACCATAACCCTAAAACTTACCCTTAACCTAACCCTAACCCTAAACCTAACCGTAACCCTTACCCGAACCCTAACACTAACCCCTAACCCTAACCCTAACCCTAACACTTACAGTTACCCTAACCCTAACCTGAAACTTAACCCTAAGCCTAACCCTAACCCTAACCCTTACCCTAACCCTAACGCTAACCCTAACCCCTAACCCTAACCCTTACCTTTACACTAACCCTAACCTTAACCATAACCTAACCGTAACCCTAACCCTTACGCTTACCCTTACCCTAACCCTAACCCTAAACCTAACCCCTAACACTAACCCTAACCCTAACCCTTACCATAACCCTAAACCTAATCCTAACCCTAACCCTACCCTTACCCTTACCCTAACCCTAAACTTAACCCTAACCCTAACCCTAACCCTAACCCTAACCTTAACCCTAACCCTTATCCTAAACCTAACCTTACGCTTACCTTAACCCTAAACCTAAACCTAACCCAAACCCTAACCCTAACCCTAACCCTAACCCTAACCCCTAATCCTAAACCTAACCATTACCTTTACCCTTACCCTTACACTAACCCTAAACTTAACCCTAACCCTAACCCTAACCCTAACCCTTACCCTTACCCTAAACCTAAACCTAAACCTAACTCTAACTCTAACCCTAACCCTAACACTTACCCTTACCATAACCCTACATCTAACCCTAACCCAAACCTTAACCCTAACCCTTACCCTAACCCAAACCCTAACCCTTACCCTAAACCTAACCCTAACTCTTACCCTTACCCTTACCCTAACCATAACCCTAACCCTAACCTTAACCCTAACCCTAACCCTAACCCTTACCCTAACCCTAACCCTAACCCTTACCCTTATACTAACCATAACACTAACCCTAACCCTAACCCTAACCCTAACCCAAACCTAACCCTAACCCTTACCCTTACACTAACACTAACCCTAACCCCAAACCTAACCCTAATCCTAACCCTTACCCTTACCCTAGCCCTAACCCTAACCCTAACCCTAACCTAATCTAACCCT
>JANJXV010000044.1:7620000-7625000 GCA_024803745.1 Megascapheus bottae
ACCCTTATCCTAACCCTAACCCTAACCCTAACCCCTAACTCTAACCCTAACCATTACCAACACCCTAACCCTAACCTTGACACAAACCCTAAACCTAACCCTTATCCTTACCCTAACCCTAAACCTAACCCTAACCAAAACCCTAAACCTACCCCTACCCCTAACCCTAACCCTTACCCTTACCCTAAACCTAACCCTAACCCTAACCCTAACCCTAACCTTAACCCTAACCCTAACCCTAAACCTTACCCTTACACTAATGCTAAACCTTGCCCTAAACCTAACCATAACCCTAACCCTAACCCTAACCCTAAAACTAACCATAACCCTAAATCCTTACCCTTAACCTAACCCTAACCCTAAACCTAACTGTAACCCTTACCCGAACCCTAACACTAACCCCTAACCCTAACCCTAACCCTAACACTTACAGTTACCCTAACCCTAACCTGAGACTTAACCCTAAGCCTAACCCTAACCCTAACCCTTACCCTAACCCTAACGCTAACCCTAACCCCTAACCCTAACCCTTACCTTTACGCTAACCCTAACCTTAACCATAACCCTAACCGTAACCCTAACCCTTACGCTTACCCTTACCCTAACCCTTACCCTAAACCTAACCCCTAACACTAACCCTAACCCTAACCCTTACCATAACCCTAAACCTAATCCTAACCCTAACCCTACCCTTACCCTTACCCTAACCCTAAACTTAACCCTAACCCTAACCCTAACCCTAACCCTAACCTTAACCCTAACCCTTATCCTAAACCTAACCTTACGCTTACCTTAACCCTAAACCTAAACCTAACCCAAACCCTAACCCTAACCCTAACCCTTACGTTACCCTAACCCTAACCCTAACCCTTACCCTAACCCTAACCCTAACCCTTACCCTATCCCTTACCCTTACCCTAACCCTAACCCTAAAACTAACCCTAACCCTAACCCTAACCCTTACCCCTACCCTAACCCTAACCCTAACCCTAACACTTACCCTAACCCTAACCCTAACTAATAACCCTAACCCTAATCCTAACCTTTACCCTTACCCTAACCCTAACCCTAACCTTATCCCTAACCCTAACCCTAACCCTTACCCTTACCCTAACCCTAAAATTGAACCTAACCCAAACCCTAACCCTAACTCTAACCTAACCCTAACCCTTACCCTTACCCTTACCCTAAACCTAAACCAAACCCTAAGACTAACCCTAAACCTAACCCTTAACCTTACCCTAACCCTAACCTTAACCTTAACCCTAACCCTAACCCTAACCCTTACCCTAACCCTAACCCTAACTAATAACCCTAACCCTAACCCTAAACCTTACCCTAACCCTAACCCTAACCCTAACCCTAACTCTTACCCTTACCCTAACCCTAACGCTAACCCTAACACTAAACCTTACCCTAACCCAAACCCTAACCGTAACCCTAACCCTAACCTTAACTCTAACCCTAACCGTAATCCTAACCCTAACCCTAACCCTTACCCTTACCCTAACCCTAAACCTAACCCTAAACCAAACCCTAACACTAACCCTTACTCTTACCCTAATCCTAACCCTAACCTTTACCGTAACCCTAAACCCTAACCCTTACCCGTAACATAACACTAAACCTAACCCTAACCCTAACACTTACCCGTACTCTAACTCTATCCCTAACCCTAACCCTAAACCTAACCCTAACCCTTATCCTAACCCTAACCCTAACCCTAACCCCTAACTCTAACCCTAACCATTACCAACACCCTAACCCTAACCTTGACACAAACCCTAAACCTAACCCTTATCCTTACCCTAACCCTAAACCTAACCCTAACCAAAACCCTAATCCTACCCCTATCCCTAACCCTAACCCTTACCCTTACCCTAAACCTAACCCTAACCCTAACCCTAACCCTAACCTTAACCCTAACCCTAACCCTAAACCTTACCCTTACCCTAATGCTAAACCTTACCCTAAACCTAACCATAACCCTAACCCTAACCCTAACCCTAAAACTAACCATAACCCTAAATCCTTACCCTTAACCTAACCCTAACCCTAAACCTAACTGTAACCCTTACCCGAACCCTAACACTAAACCCTAACCCTAACCCTAACCCTAACACTTACAGTTACCCTAATCCTAACCTGAGACTTAACCCTAAGCCTAACCCTAACCCTAACCCTTACCCTAACCCTAACGCTAACCCTAACCCCTAACCCTAACCCTTACCTTTACGCTAACCCTAACCTTAACCATAACCCTAACCGTAACCCTAACCCTTACGCTTACCCTTACCCTAACCCTTACCCTAAACCTAACCCCTAACACTAACCCTAACCCTAACCCTTACCATAACCCTAAACCTAATCCTAACCCTAACCCTACCCTTACCCTTACCCTAACCCTAAACTTAACCCTAACCCTAACCCTAACCCTAACCCTAACCTTAACCCTAACCCTTATCCTAAACCTAACCTTACGCTTACCTTAACCCTAAACCTAAACCTAACCCAAACCCTAACCCTAACCCTAACCCCTAATTCTAAACCTAACCATTACCTTTACCCTTACACTTACACTAACCCTAAACTTAACCCTAACCCTAACCCTAACCCTAACCCTTACGTTACCCTAACCCTAACCCTAACCCTTACCCTAACCCTAACCCTAACCCTTACCCTAACTAATAACCCTAACCCTAACCCAAACACTTACCCTTACCCTAACCCTAACCCTATCCCTAACCCTTACCCTTACCCTAACCCTAACCCTAAACCTAACCCTAACCCTAACCCTAACACTTACCCTTACTCTAACCCTAACCCTAACCCTAACCCTTCACCTAACCCTAACTCTAACTCTAAAACTAAATAATAACCCTTAACCTAACCCTAACCCTTACCCTTACCCTAACCCTAATCCTAACCCCTAACCCTAACGCTAACCCTTACCAATACCCTAACCCTACCCTTAGCCATAACCCTAACCCTAACCCTAACACTTACCCTTACCCTAACCCTAAACCTAACCATAACCCAAGCTCTAAACCTACCCCTGCCCTTAACCCTAACACTTACCCTTACCCTAACCCGAACCCCAACCCTAACGCTAACCCTAACCCTAACCCCAACCTTAACACTAACCTCAACCCTAACCAAAAACCTAACCCTTACCATAAACCTAACCATAACCCTAACCCTAACCCTTACCCTTACCCTAACGCTAACCCTAAACTTAACCTTAACCCTAACCCTAACCCTTACTCTAACGTAACCCTAAGCCTAACCCTAACCCTTACCCTTACCCTAATCCTAAAACTAACCTTAACCCTAACCTTAACCCTAACCCTAACCCTAACCCTTACGCTTACCCTAACCCTAAACCTAACCCAAACCCTAACCCTAACCCTAAACCTAACCCTTACCCTAACCCTAACCCTAACCCTAACCCTACCATAACTAATAACATAACCCTAACCCTAACTCTTACCCTTCACCTAACCCTAACGCTAACCTTATCCCTAACCCTAACCCTAACCCTAACCTTACCCTTACCCTAACCCTAAACCTAACCCTAACCCAAACCCTAACCCTAACCCTAACCGTAACTCTTACCCTAAACCTAACCCTAACCCTAACCCTAACCCTTAACCTTACCCTAACCTTAACCCTATTCGTAATCCTTACCCTAACCCTAACACTAACCCTAACTAATAACCCTAACCCTAACCCTAACACTTACCCTTACCCTAACCCTAACCCTAAACCTAACCCTAAACCAAACCCTAACCCTAACCCTAAACCTAACCCTAACCCTAACCCTAACCCTTACCCTTACCCTAACCCTAACCCTAAACCTAACCCAAACCCTTACTCTAACGTAAACCTAACCCTAACCCTAACCCTTAACCTTACCCTAACCCTAACCATAACCTTCACCCTAACTTTAACCGTAACCCTAACCCTAACCCTAACCCTTACCCTTACCCTAACCCCAAACATAACACTAACCCTAACCCTAACCCTAACCCTAACTAATAACCCTAAACCTAAACCTAAGCCTTATCCTTACCTTAACCGTAACCCTAACCCTAACCCCAACCCTAACCCTAACCCTAAACCTAACCGTAAATCTTACCCTTACCCTAACCCTAATTCTAACCCTAACCCTAAACCTAACCCCTAACCCTAACCCTAATCCTAATCCTTACCCTTACCCTAACCCTAATCCTAACCTTCACCCTAACCCTAACCGTAACGCTAAACCTTACCCTTACCGTAACCCTAAACCTGACCCTAACCCAAAACCTACCCCTAACCCTAACCCTAAACCTAACGCTTACCCTTACCCTAACCCTAACCCTAACCGTAAACCTAACCCTTACCCTTACCCTATCCTAAACCTAACCCTTACCCTAACCCTTAAACTTACCCTAACCCTAACCATAACCCTAACCCTAAACCTATCCCTAACCCAAACCCTACCCCTAACCCTACACCTAACCCTTACCCTTACATTAACCCTAACCCTAACCCTAACCCTAATCCTTACCCTTACCCTAACCGCAATCCTAGCAATAACACTAACCCTAACCCTAACCCTTACCCTAAGCCTTACCCTAACCCTTCCCCTTACCCTAACACTAACCCTAACCCTAACCCTAACCCTTACGGTAACACTAACCCTAACCCTAACACTAAGTAATAACCCTAACCCTAACCCTAACCCTTACCCATACCCTAAGACTAACCCTAATCTTAACCCTTACCCTAACGCTAACCCTAACCCTTACCCTTACCCTTACCCTAACCCTAAACCTAACGCTAACCCAAACCCTAACCCTAAACCTAACCTTTACCCTAAACCTAACACTTACCCTAACCCTCACCCTTACCTTCACCCTAACCCTAACCCTAATCCTAACCTTTACCCTAAACCTAAACCTAACCCTAACCCTTACCTTTACCCTAACCCTAACCCTAACGCTTACCCTTACCCT
>JANJXV010000044.1:7630000-7637500 GCA_024803745.1 Megascapheus bottae
ACCCTTAACCTAACCCTAAACGTAAACCTAACCCCTACACTTACCCTAACACTAACCCCTAACCCTAACCCTTACCAAAACCCTAAACCTAACCTTATCCCTAACCCTAATCCTTACCCTTACCCTAACCATAAACCTAACCCTAAACCAAACCATAACCCTACCCCTATCCCTAACCCTGACCCTTATCCTTAACCTAACCCTAAACCTAACCCTAACCCTAACCCTTATCCTTAACCTAACCCTAAATCTAATCCTAACCGTAACCCTTACCCTAACCCTAAGCCTAACCCCTAACCCTAACCCTAAACCTAACCCTTACAGTTACCCTAACCCTAACCCTTAACTTAACCCTAAGCCTAACCCTAAACCTAACCCTAACCCTTACCCTAACCCCAAACATAACACTAACCCTAACCCTAACCCTAACCCTAACTAATAACCCTAACCCTAAACCTAAGCCTTATCCTTACCTTAACCGTAACCCTAACCCTAACCCCAACCCTAACCCTAACCCTAACCCTAACCGTAAATCTTACCCTTACCCTAACCCTAATTCTAACCCTAACCCTAAACCTAACCCCTAACCCTAACCCTAATCCTAATCCTTACCCTTACCCTAACCCTAATCCTAAACTTCACCCTAACCCTAACCGTAACGCTAAACCTTACCCTTACCGTAACCCTAAACCTGACCCTAACCCAAAACCTACCCCTAACCCTAACCCTAAACCTAACGCTTACCCTTACCCTAACCCTAACCCTAACCGTAAACCTAACCCTTACCCTTACCCTATCCTAAACCTAACCCTTACCCTAACCCTTAAACTTACCCTAACCCTAACCATAACCCTAACCCTAAACTTATCCCTAACCCAAACCCTACCCCTAACCCTACACCTAACCCTTACCCTTACATTAACCCTAACCCTAACCCTAACCCTAATCCTTACCCTTACCCTAACCGCAATCCTAGCAATAACACTAACCCTAACCCTAACCCTTACCCTAACCCTTACCCTAACCCTTCCCCTTACCCTAACACTAACCCTAACCCTAACCCTAACCCTTACGGTAACACTAACCCTAACCCTAACACTAAGTAATAACCCTAACCCTAACCCTAACCCTTACCCATACCCTAAGCCTAACCCTAATCTTAACCCTTACCCTAACGCTAACCCTAACCCTTACCCTTACCCTTACCCTAACCCTAAACCTAACCCTAACCCAAACCCTAACCCTAAACCTAACCTTTACCCTAAACCTAACACTTACCCTAACCCTCACCCTTACCTTCACCCTAACCCTAACCCTAATCCTAACCTTTACCCTAAACCTAAACCTAACCCTAACCCTTACCTTTACCCTAACCCTAACCCTAACGCTTACCCTTACCCTAAGCCTAAACCAAACCCCAAGCCTAACCCTAACCCTAACCCTTAAACTTAACCTAACCCTAACCCTACTCCTAACCCTAACCCGAACTAATAAGCCTAACCCTAACCCTAACCCTAATCCTTACCCTAAACCTAACCCTAACCCTAACCCTAACTAATAACCCTAACCCTAACCCTAACAGTTACACTTATCCTAACCCTAACCCTAAACCTAACCCTAACCCTAACCCTAACCCTTACCCTCACCCTCACCCTAACCCTAACCCTAACCCTTACCCTATCCCTAACCCTACCCCTAACCCTAACCCGAACTAATAAGCCTAACCCTAACCCTAACCCTAACCCTTACCCTAAACCTAACCCTAACCCTAACCCTAACTAATAACCCTAACCCTAACCCTAACACTTACACTTATCCTAAACCTAACCCTAAACCTAACCCTAACCCAAACCCTAACTCTAACCCTAACCCTAACCCTAACACTTACCCTTACTCTAACACTAAACCTAACCCTTACCCTAACTCTAACCCTAAACCTAAGTGTAACCCTTACCCTAACCCTAACCCTAACCCCTAACCCTAACCCTAAACCTAACCCTTACAGTTACCCTAAGCCTAACCCTAAACTTAACCCTAAGCCTAACCCTAAAACTAACCCTTACCCTAACCCTAACCCTAACCCTAACCCCTAACCCTAACCCTAACCCTTACCCTTACCCTAACCCGAAATTTAACCCTAAACCTAGCCCTAACCCTAACCCTTACGCTTACCCTAACCCTAAACCTAACACAAACCCTAACCCTAACCCTAACCCCAACCCTTAACCTAAACCTAACCCTGACGCTAACACTTACCCTTACCCTTACACTAACCCTAACCCTAAACCTAACCCTAACCCTAACCCTAACCCTTACCCTCACCCTCACCCTAACCCTAACCCTAACCCTAACCCTTACCCTATCCTTAACCCTACCCCTAACCCTAACCCGAACTAATAAGCCTAACATTAACCCTAACCCTAACCCTTACCCTAAACCTAACCCTAACCCTAACCCTAACTAATAACCCTAACCCTAACCCTAACACTTACCCTTATCCTAAACCTAACCCTAAACCTAACCCTAACCCAAACCCTAACTCTAACCCTAACCCTAACCCTAACACTTACCCTTACTCTCACACTAAGCCTAACCCATACCCTAACCCTAACCCTAACACTAACCCTCACCCTAACCCTTACCCTAACCGTAACCCTAACCCTAACCCTTACTCTTACCCTAATCCTAAACCTTTCCCTAACCCTAACCCTAACCCTAATCCTAACCTTAACCCTAACCCTAACCCTAACCCTTACCCTTAACCTATCACTAAACCTAACCCTAACCCTAAACCTTACCCTAACCCTAACCCTAACCCTAACCCTTACCCTATCCCAAACCCTAACTAATAACCCTAACCCTAACCCTAACCCCTAACGCTAACCCTAAACCTAACCCTTAGAGTTACCCTAAGCCTAACCCTAAACTTAACCCTAAGCCTAACCCTAAAACTAACCCTTACCCTAACCCTAACCCTAACCCTAACACTAACCCCTAACCCTAACCCTAACCCTTACCCTTACCCTAACCCTAACCTTAACCCTAACCCTAACCCTAACCCTTACGCTTACCCTAACCCTAAACCTAACCCAAACCCTAACCCTAACCCTAAACCTAACCCTTACCCTAAACCTAACCCTAATGCTAACACTTACCCTTGCCCTTACCCTAACCCTAACCCTAACCCTAACCCTAACCCTTACCCTCACCCTCACCATAACTCTAATCCTAACCCTAACCCTTACCCTAACCCTAACCCCAACCCTAACGAATAACCCTAACCCTAACCCTAACCCTTACCCTAACCCTAACCCTAACCCTAACCCTAACCCTTACCCTTACCCTAACCATAAACCTAACCCTAAACCAAACCATAACCCTACCCCTATCCCTAACCCTGACCCTTATCCTTAACCTAACCCTAAACCTAACCCTAACCCTAACCCTTATCCTTAACCTAACCCTAAATCTAATCCTAACCGTAACCCTTACCCTAACCCTAAGCCTAACCCCTAACCCTAACCCTAAACCTAACCCTTACAGTTACCCTAACCCTAACCCTTAACTTAACCCTAAGCCTAACCCTAACCCTAACCCTAACCCTTACCCTAACCCCAAACATAACACTAACCCTAACCCTAACCCTAACCCTAACTAATAACCCTAACCCTAAACCTAAGCCTTATCCTTACCTTAACCGTAACCGTAACCCTAACCCCAACCCTAACCCTAACCCTAACCCTAACCGTAAATCTTACCCTTACCCTAACCCTAATTCTAACCCTAACCCTAAACCTAACCCCTAACCCTAACCCTAATCCTAATCCTTACCCTTACCCTAACCCTAATCCTAAACTTCACCCTAACCCTAACCGTAACGCTAAACCTTACCCTTACCGTAACCCTAAACCTGACCCTAACCCAAAACCTACCCCTAACCCTAACCCTAAACCTAACGCTTACCCTTACCCTAACCCTAACCCTAACCGTAAACCTAACCCTTACCCTTACCCTATCCTAAACCTAACCCTTACCCTAACCCTTAAACTTACCCTAACCCTAACCATAACCCTAACCCTAAACCTATCCCTAACCCAAACCCTACCCCTAACCCTACACCTAACCCTTACCCTTACATTAACCCTAACCCTAACCCTAACCCTAATCCTTACCCTTACCCTAACCGCAATCCTAGCAATAACACTAACCCTAACCCTAACCCTTACCCTAACCCTTACCCTAACCCTTCCCCTTACCCTAACACTAACCCTAACCCTAACCCTAACCCTTACGGTAACACTAACCCTAACCCTAACACTAAGTAATAACCCTAACCCTAACCCTAACCCTTACCCATACCCTAAGCCTAACCCTAATCTTAACCCTTACCCTAACGCTAACCCTAACCCTTACCCTTACCCTTACCCTAACCCTAAACCTAACCCTAACCCAAACCCTAACCCTAAACCTAACCTTTACCCTAAACCTAACACTTACCCTAAACCTCACCCTTACCTTCACCCTAACCCTAACCCTAATCCTAACCTTTACCCTAAACCTAAACCTAACCCTAACCCTTACCTTTACCCTAACCCTAACCCTAACGCTTACCCTTACCCTAAGCCTAAACCAAACCCCAAGCCTAACCCTAACCCTAACCCTTAAACTTAACCTAACCCTAACCCTACTCCTAACCCTAACCCGAACTAATAAGCCTAACCCTAACCCTAACCCTAATCCTTACCCTAAACCTAACCCTAACCCTAACCCTAACTAATAACCCTAACCCTAACCCTAACAGTTACACTTATCCTAACCCTAACCCTAAACCTAACCCTAACCCTAACCCTAACCCTTACCCACACCCTCACCCTAACCCTAACCCTAACCCTTACCCTATCCCTAACCCTACCCCTAACCCTAACCCGAACTAATAAGCCTAACCCTAACCCTAACCCTAACCCTTACCCTAAACCTAACCCTAACCCTAACCCTAACTAATAACCCTAACCCTAACCCTAACACTTACACTTATCCTAAACCTAACCCTAAACCTAACCCTAACCCAAACCCTAACTCTAACCCTAACCCTAACCCTAACACTTACCCTTACTCTAACACTAAACCTAACCCTTACCCTAACCCTAACCCTAAACCTAACTGTAACCCTTACCCTAACCCTAACCCTAACCCCTAACCCTAACCCTAAACGTAATCCTTACTGTTACCCTAAGCCTAACCCTAAACTTAACCCTAAGTCTAACCCTAAAACTAACCCTTACCCTAACCCTAACCCTAACCCTAACCCTAAACCTATCCCTAACCGTAACCCTAACCCTAATCCTAACCTTAACCCTAACCCTAACCCTAACCCTTACCCTTAACCTATCACTAAACCTAACCCTAACCCTAAACCTTACCCTAACCCTAACCCTAACCCTAATCCTAACCCTAATCCTTAACCTAACCCTAACCCTAACCCTTACGTTACCCTAACCCTAACCCTAACCCTTACCCTAACCCTAACCCTAACCCTTACCCTAACTAATAACCCTAACCCTAACCCTAACACTTACCCTTACCCTAACCCTAACCCTATCCCTAACCCTTACCCTTACCCTAACCCTAACCCTAAACCTAACCCTAACCCCAACCCTAACACTTACCCTTACCCTAACCCTAACCCTAACCCTAACCCTTCACCTAACCCTAACTCTAACTCTAAAACTAAATAATAACCCTTAACCTAACCCTAACCCTTACCCTTACCCTAACCCTAACCCTAACCCCTAACCCTAACGCTAACCCTTACCAATACCCTAACCCTACCCTTAGCCATAACCCTAACCCTAACCCTAAACCTTACCCTTACCCTAACCCTAAACCTAACCATAACCCAAGCTCTAACCCTACCCCTGCCCCTAACCCTAACACTTACCCTTACCCTAACCCGAACCCCAACCCTAACGCTAACCCTAACCCTAACACCAACCTTAACACTAACCTTAACCCTAACCCTAAACCTAACCCTTACCCTAAACCTAACCATAACCCTAACCCTAACCCTTACCCTTACCCTAACGCTAACCCTAAACTTAACCTTAACCCTAACCCTAACCCTTACTCTAACGTAAACCTAAGCCTAACCCTAACCCTTACCCTTACCCTAATCCTAAAACTAACCTTAACCCTAACCTTAACCCTAACCCTAACAATAACTCTTACCTTACCCTATCCCTAACCCTAACCCTACAACTAACCCTAAACCTAACCCTTACCCTTAACCTAACCCTAACCCTAAACCTACCCATAACCCTTACCCTAACCCTAACCCTAACCCCTAACGCTAACCCTAAACCTAACCCTTAGAGTTACCCTAAGCCTAACCCTAAACTTAACCCTAAGCCTAACCCTAAAACTAACCCTTACCCTAACCCTAACCCTAACCCTAACCCTAACCTCTAACCCTAACCCTAACCCTTACCCTTACCCTAACCCTAACCTTAACCCTAACCCTAACCCTAACCCTTACGCTTACCCTAACCCTAAAGCTAACCCAAACCCTAACCCTAACCCTAAACCTAACCCTTACCCTAAACCTAACCCTAATGCTAACACTTACCCTTACCCTTACCCTAACCCTAACCCTAAACCTTACCCTTCACCTAACCCTAACCCTAACCTTAACTCTAACCCGAACCCTACCCCTAACCCTAACCCTAACCCTTACCCTTACCCTAACCCTAACCCTAAACCAAACCCTAAACCTAACCCTAACCCTAACGCTTACCCTTACCCTAATGCTAACCCTAACCTTAACCCTAACCCTAACCCTAACCCTTACCCTTAACCTATCACTAAACCTAACCCTAACCCTAACCCTTACCCTTACCCTAACGCTAACCCTAACCCTAACCCTAAACCTAACCCTAACCCTAACCCTAACCCCAACCTTAACCCTAACCTTAACCCTAACCCTAACCCTAAAGCTTACCCTTACCCCAACCCTAACCCTTACCCTAAACCTAACCATAACCCTAACCCTAACCATTACCCTTACCCTAACCCTAACCCTAAACCTCACCCTAACCCTAACCCTAACCCTAACCCTTACTCTAACGTAAACCTACGCCTATCCCTAATCCTTACCCTTATCCTAATCGTAACCCTAACCTTAACCATAACCTTAACCCTAAACCTAACCCTAACTCTAATCCTTACCCTTAACCTAACCCTAACCCTAAACCTAACCGTAACCCTTACCCTAATCCTAACACTAACCCCTAACCCTAAACCTAACCCTAAACCTTACAGTTATCCTAACCCTAACCCGAAACTTAACCCTAAGCCTAACCCTAACCTTAACCCTTACCCTAACCCTAACCCTAACCCTAAGCACTAACCCTAACCCTAACCCTAACCCTTACCCTTACCCTAAACCTAACCTTAACCCTAACCCTAACCATAACCCTAACCGTTACCCTAAACCTAAACCTAACC
>JANJXV010000044.1:7655000-7675000 GCA_024803745.1 Megascapheus bottae
CCTTACCCTTACCCTAACCCTAACCCTAACCCTAACCCTAAACCTAACCCTAACCCTAACCCTTAACCTAATCCTTACTCTAACGTAAAACTAACCTAAACCTAACCCTAACACTTACCCTTACCATAACCCTAACCTTAACGCTAACCCTAACCCTAACCCTTACCCTAACCCTAACCCTAACCATAACCCTTACAATTACACTAACCCTAACCCTAAACCTAACCCTAATCCTAACCCTAATCCTAAACCTTACCCTAACCCTAACCCTAAACCTAACCCTAACCGTAAACCTTACCCTTACCCTACCCTAACCCTAACCCTTATCCTAACCCAAACGCTAACACTATGCCTAACCCTAACCCTTACCCTTACCCTAACCATAACCGTAACCCTAACCCTAACCCTAACCCTAACCCTAACCCTAACCCTAACTAATAACCCTAACCCTAACCCTTACCCTTACCCTTACCCTTACCCTAACCCTAACCCTAACCTTAATCCTAACCGTAACCCTAACCCTTACCCTTACCCTAAACCTAACCCTTACACAAACACTAACACTAACCCTAACACTAACCCTCACCCTTACCCTAACCGTAACCCTAACCCTAACCCCAACCCTAACCCTAACCCTAACGCTAAACCTAACCCTAACCCTAACCCTCACCTTTACCCTAAACCCAAACCTAACCCTAACCCTAACCCTAACCCTAACCCTTACCCAAACCCTACCCCTAACCCTAACACTAACCCTAACCCTTACCCTTACCCTAAACCTAAACCTAACCCTAAACCTAACACTTACCCTTACCCTAATCCTAAACCTAACCCTAACTCTAATACTAACACTTACCCTTACCCTAACCCTAACCCCAAACCTAACCCTAACCCTAACCCTAACCCTTACCCTAAACCTAACCCTAACCTAACCCTAAGTAATAACAATAACCCTAACCCTAACTCTTACCCTTAACCTAACCCTAACCCTAACCCTAACCCTAACCCTAACCCTAACCGTAACCCTGTCCTAACCCTAACCCTAATCCTAAACCTAACCCTAACCCTTACCCTTACCGTAACCCTAAACCTAACCCTAACCCAAACCTAACCCTTACCCTCACCCTCACCCTAACCCTAACCCTAACCCTAAACCTAATCCTTACCCTAACCCTATCCCTAACCCAAAAACTAACTAATAACCCTAACCCTAAACCTTACCCTTCACGTAACCCTAACCCTAACCTTAACTCTAACCCAAACCCTAACCCTAAACCTAACCCTAACACTTACCGTTACCCTAACCCTAACCCTTACCCTTACCTTACCCTAACGCCAACCCTAAACCTAACCCTAACCCTAAACCTAACCCTTATCCTTACCCTAACCCTAACCCTAAACCTTACCCTAACCCTAACCGGAACCCTAATCCTAACTAATAACCCTAACCCTAACCCTAACCCTTACCCTAATCCTAACCCTAACCCTAAACTTAACCCTAACCATAACCCTAACCCTAACCCTTACCCTTACCCTATCCCTAAACCTAAACCTAACCCAAACAGTAACCCTAACTCTAACCCTAACCCGAACCCATAGCCTTACACTAAGCCTAAACCAAACCCTAAGCCTAACCCTAACCCTAACGCTTAATCTTACCCTAACCCTAACCCTAACCCTAACCCTAACCTTTACCCTTACCCTAACCCTAACCCTAACCCTAAACCTAACCCTAATCCTAACCCTAACACTAACCCTTACACTTTCCCTAACCATAACCCTAACCCTTTCCCTTACCCTAACCCTAACCCTAACCCTAACCCTAACCTTAACCCTAACACTAACCCTAACCCTAACACTTACCCTTACCCTAACCCTAACCCTAACCCTAACACGAACACTAACCCTTACCCTTACCCTAACCCTAACCCTAAACCTAACCCTAATCCTAACCTTAACCCTTACTCTTACCCTAACCCTAACCCTAACCTTAACTCTAACACGAACCCTAAACCTAACCCTTACCCTAACCTAACCCTAACCTTAAACCTAACCCCTAACTCTAACCCTAACCCTAACCCTTACCCTGACCCTAACCCTAACCCTAACCTTAACTCTAACCCTAACCCTAATCCTAACCCTAACCCTAACCCTAACACTTACCCTTATCCTAACCCTAACCCTAACCTTAACCCTAACCCTAACCTTATCCCTACCCCTTACTCTTACCCTAACCCTAAACCTAACCCTTACACTAACACTAACCCTAACCCTAACCCTAACCCTTACGGTAACACTAACCCTAACCGTAACACTAACTAATAACCCTAACCCTAACCCTTACCCTTACCCTAACCCTAACCCTAAACCTAACACTTCCCCTTACCATAAAACTAACCCTAAACCTTACCCTAACCATAACCCTAACACTAACCCTAACCCTAACCCTTACCCTTACCCTAACCCTAACCCTAACCCTTACCCTTACCCTAACCCTAACAGTAACCCTAACCCTAACCCTTACCGTAACCCTGCCCTAACCCTAACCCTAATCCTAACCCTAACCCTAACCCTTACCCTTACCGTAACCCTAAACTTAACCCTAACCCTAACCCTAACCTTTACCCTTACCCTACCCCTAACCCTAACCCTAACCTTAACCCTAACCCTAACCCTTACCCTAACCTTAACCCTAACCATTACTCTAACCCTAACTCTATCCGTAACCCCTAACTTCAACCTTAACCCTAACCTTTACCCTTACCCTAACCCTAACCCTAACATTAACCCTTACCCTAACTCTAAACCTAACCCTAACCCTAACCCCAACCCTAACCCTAAACCTTACCCTAACACTAACCCTAACCCTAACCTTTACCCTAACCCTAACCCTAACCCTACACCTAACCCCTAACCCTAAGCCTAACCCTAAACCTTACCCTTACCCTAACCCTAACCCTAACCTTAACCCTAACCCTAACCCTAACCCTAACCCTAACCCTTACCCTTACCCTAATCCTATACCTAAACCTAACCAAACCCTAACCCTAACCCTAACCCTTAACCTAACCCTAACCCTAACCCTTACTCTTACCCTAACCCTACCTTAACCCTAACCCTAACCATAACGCTAACCCTTACCCTTACCCTAACCCTAACCCTAAACCTAACCCTAACCCTTACCCTTACCCTAAAGCTAACCCTAAACCTAACCCTAACCTGAACACTAACCCTAAAACTTACCCTCACCCTAACCATTACCCTAACCTTAACCCTAAACCTAAACCTAACCGTAACCCTTACCCTTAACCTAACCCTAAACTTAACCCTAACCGAAATTCTCACCCTTACCCTAACCCTAACCCTAAGCCTAACCCTTACCCTTACCCAAACCCTAACCTTAACCCAAACCTAATCCTAACCCTAACCCTAACCCTTACCCTTACCCTAACCCTAATCCTAACCCTAACCCTAACCCTAACACTAGCCATTACCCTTACCCTAACCCTAAACCTAACACTAACCCTTACAGTTACCCTAACCCTAACCCTAACCCTAAACCTAACACTAAACCTAACCCTAACCCTTACCCTTACCCTAACCCTAAACCTAACCTTAACACTAATCCTAACCCTAACCCTAACCCTAACCCTAAACCTAACTCTAACCCTAACCCTAACCATGACCCTAACCCTTACGCTTACCCTAACCCTAACCCTAACCTTAATCCTAACCCTTAACCTTACCCTAAACCTAACCCTTATCCTTACCCTAACCCTAACCCTAACCCTAACCCTAAACCTAACCTTAACACTAACCCTATCCCTTACCCTAACCCTAACCCTAAACCTAACCCTTACCGTTACCCTAACCCTAACCCTAACCCTAACCCTAATCCTAACCCTAATCTTAACCCTTACCCTAACTCTAAATCTACACCTAACCCTAACCCTAAACCTAACTCTAACCCTAACCCTAACCATGACCCTAACCCTTACCCTTACCCACACCCTAACCCTTACCCTTACCCTAACCCTAACCGTACCCCTTACCCTAACCCTAACCCTAACCTTAACCCTTACGCTTACCCTAACCCTAACCGTAACCCTAACACTAACCCTAACCCTTACCCTAATCATAACACTAAGCCTAACCCTAACCCTAACCCTAAACCTAACCTTACCACTAACCCTATCCCTTACCCTTACCCTAACCCTAACCCTAAACTTAACCCTTACCGTTACCCTAACCCTAAACCTAACCCTAATCCTAACCCTAATCTTAACCCTTACCCTAACTCTAAACCTACCCCTAACCCTAACCCTAAACCTAACTCTAACCCTAACCCTAACCATGACCCTAACCCTTACCCTTACCCTAACCCTAAACCTAACCTTAACCCTAACCCTAACCCTTAACCTAACCCTAACCCTAACCGTAAACCTAACCCTTAACCTTACCCTAAAGCTAACCCTAACCTTAACCCCTAACCCTAACACTAACCCTAACCCTAACACTTACCCTTACCCTAACCCTAACCCTAACCGTAACCTTAACCCTTATCCTAACTCTAATCCTAACCCTAACCCTAACCCTTACCCTAACCCTAACCCTAACACTAACACTAATCCAAACCCTAACCCTAATCCTTACACTTACCCTAACCCTAAACTTAAACCTAACGCAAACCCTAACCCTAACCCTAACCCTTATCCTTACCCTAACCCTAACGCTAACATTAACCCTAACCCTAAGCCTAACCCTTACCCTTATCCTAATCCTAAACCGAACGCTAAACCTAAGCCATACCGTTAACCTAACCCTAACCCTAACCCTAATCCTAAACCTAACCCTAACCCTTACCCTATCCCTAACCCTAACTCCTAACCCTAACCCTAACCCTAACCTTACCCTTACCCTAACCCTAATGCTAACCTTAACCCTAAACCTAACCCTAACCCTATCCCTTACCCTTACTCTAACCCTAAACCTAACCCTAACCAAAACCCTAACCCTTACCCTAACCTTAACCCTACCCTAACTCTAATCCTAACCCCAACCCTAACCCTAACCCTTACCCTAACCATAACCCTAACCCTAACCCTAAACCTAACCCTAAACCTAACCCTAAGCCTAAACCTAACCTTAACCCTTACCCTTACCCTAACCCTAACCCTAACCTTAACCCTAAACTTAACCCTAAACCTAACCCTTACCCTAACCCTAACCCTAACCCTAACCCTAACCCTTACTCTAACGTAACACTAACCCTAACCCTAACCCTAACACTAACCCTTACCCTAACCCTAACCCTAACCCTAACCCTAACCCAAACCTTACCCTTACCCTAACCCTAACCCTAACCCTAACACTAAACCTAACCCTAACCCTTACCCGTACCCTAAACCTAACCTTAACCCAAACCCCAACCCTTACCCTAACCCTAACCCTAACCGTAATGCTAACTAATAACCCTAACCCGAACCCTTACACTTACCCTAACCCTATCCCTATCCTTAACCCTAACCCTAACCCTAACCCTTACTCTTACCCTAACCCTACCCCTAACCCTAAATCTAACCCTTACCCTTACCCTAACCCTAACCCTAACATGAAACCTTAACCTAACCTTAACCCTAACCCTAACCCTAACCCTTACGCTTACCCTAACCCTAACCCTAACCCTAACAGTAACCCTAACCCTTACCCTAATCATAACACTAACCCTAACCCTAACCCTAACCCTAAACCTAACCTTAACACTAACCCTATCCCTTACCCTTACACTAACGCTAACCCTAAACCTAACCCTTACCGTTACCCTAACCCTAACCCTAATCCTAACCCTAATCTTAACCCTTACACTAACTCTAAACCTACCCCTAACCCTAACCGTAAACCTAACTCTAACCCTAACCCTAACCATGACCCTAACCCTTACCCTTACCCTAACACTAACCCTAACCTTAACCCTAAACCTAACCCTTAACCTAACCCTAAACCTAACCCTAAACCTAACCCTTAACCTTACCGTAAACCAAACCCTAACCTCTAACCCTAACACTAACCCTAACCCTAACCATTACCCTTACCCTAACCCTAACCCTAACCGTAACGTTAACCCTTATCCTAACTCTAATCCTAACCCTAACCCTATCCCTTACCCTAACCCTAACCCTAACCCTAACACTAATCCTAACCCTAACCCTAATCCTTACCCTTACCCTAACCCTAAACCTAAACCTAACGCAAACCCTAACCCTAACCCTAACCCTTATCATTACCCTTACCCTAACCCTAACATTACCCTAACCCTAAGCCTAACCCTTACCTTTATCCTTATCCTAAACCTAACGCTAACCCTAAGCCATACGGTTAACCTAACCCTAACCCTAACCCTAATCCTAAACCTAACCCTAACACTTACCCTATCCCTAACCCTAACACCTAACCCTAACCCTAACCCTTACTCTTACCCTAACCCTAATGTTAACCTTAACCCTAAACCTAACCCTAACCCTAACCCTTACCCTTACTCTAACCCTAAACCTAACCCTAACCCAAACCCTAACCCTAACCCTAACACTAACCTTAACCCTACCCTAACTCTAATCCTAACCCCAACCCTAACCCTAACCCTTACCCTAACCATAACCCTAACCCTAACCCTAAACCTAACCCTAAACCTAACCCTAAGCCTAACCCTAACTTAACCCTTACCCTTACCCTAACCCTAACCCTAACCTTAACCCTAAACTTAACCCTAAACCTAAGCCTTACCCTAACCTTAACCCTAACCCTAACCCTAACCCGTACTCTAACGTAACCCTAACCCTAACCCTAACCCTAACACTAATCCTTACCCTAACCCTAACCCTAACCCTAACCCAAGCCTTACCCTTACCCTAACCCTAACCCTAACCCTAACCCTAAACCTAACCCTAACCCTTACCCATAACCTAAACCTAACCTTAACCCAAACCCCAACCCTTTCCCTAACCCTAACCCTAACCGTAACGCTAACTAATAACCCTAACCCGAACCCTTACACTTACCCTAACCCTATCCCTATCCTTAACCCTAACCCTAACCCTAACCCTTACTCTTACCCTAACCCTACCCCAACCCTAAATCTAACCCTTACCCTTACCCTAACCCTAACCCTAACATGAAACCTTCACCTAACCTTAACCCTAACCCTAACCCTAACCCTTACACTTACCATAACCCTAACCCTAACCCTAACACTAACCCTAACCATTAACCTAATCATAACACTAACCCTAACCCTAACCCTACCCCTAAACCTAACCTTCACACTAACCCTATCCCTTACCCTTACCCTAACCCGAACCCTAAACCTAACCCTTACCGTTACCCTAACCCTAACCCTAACCCTAATCCTAACCCTAATCTTAACCCTTACACTAACTCTAAACCTACCCCTAACCCTAACCCTAAACCTAACTCTAACCCTAACCCTAACCATGACCCTAACCCTTACCCTTACCCTAACCCTAACCCTAACTTTAACCCTAACCCTAACCCTTAACCTAACCCTAAACCTAACCCTAAACCTAACCCTTAACCTTACCCTCAACCTAACCCTAACGCTAACCCTAAATCTAACCCGTACCCTTACACTAACCCTTACCCTTACCCTAACCCTAACTCTAACCCTAACCCTTACCCTTACCCTAACCCAAACCCTAAACCTAACTCTATCCCTAACCATAAAACTAACCCTAACCCTAAACCTAACCCTTGCCCTTATCCTAAACCTAACCATAAACCTACCCCTAACGAGAACACTTAACCTAACCCTAACCCTAACTCTAACAATAACCCTTAGCCTAACCCTAACACTTACCCTTACCCTAACCCTAAACCTAACCCTAACCCTAAACCTAAATCTAACTCTAACCCTAACCCTACCCCTAACCCTAAATCTAACCCTTATCCTTACCCTAACCCTAACCCTAACATGAAACCTTAACCTAACCTTAACCCTAACCCTAACCCTAACCCTTACGCTTACCCTAACCCTAACCCTAACCCTAACCCTAACCCTTACCCTTACCCTAACCATAACCGTAACCCTAACCCTAACCCTAACTCTAACCCTAACCCTAACTAATAACCCTAACCCTAACCCTTACCCTTACCCTTACCCTAACCCTAACCCTAACCTTAACCCTAACCGTAACCCTAACCCTTACCCTTACCCTAAACCTAACCCTTACCCAAACACTAACACTAACCCTAACCCTAACCCTCACCCTTACCCTAACCGTAACCCTAACCCTAACCCCAACCCTAACCCTAACCCTAACGCTTAACCTAACCCTAACCCTAACCCTCACCCTTACCCTAAACCCAAACCTAACCCTAACCCTAACCCTAACCCTAACCCTTACCCAAACCCTACCCCTAACCCTATCACTAACCCTAACCCTTACCCTTACCCTAACCCTAAACCTAACCCTAAACCTAACACTTACCCTTACCCTAATCATAAACCTAACCCTAACTCTAACACTAACACTTACCCTTACCCTAACCCTAAACCTAACCCTAACCCAAACCCTAACCCTAACCCTAAGCCTAACCCTAACCCTTACCCTTACCCTAAGCCTAAACCAAACCCTAAGCCTAACCCTAACCCTAACCCTTAACCTTACCCTAACTCTAACCCTAACCTTAACCCTAACCCTAACCCTAATCCTTACCCTTACCCTAACCCTAACCCTAACCCTAACCCTAAACCTAACCCTAACCCTAACCCTTAACCTAATCCTTACTCTAACGTAAAACTAACCTAAACCTAACCCTAACACTTACCCTTACCATAACCCTAACCTTAACGCTAACCCTAACCCTAACCCTTACCCTAACCCTAACCCTAACCATAACCCTTACAATTACACTAACCCTAACCCTAAACCTAACCCTAATCCTAACCCTAATCCTAAACCTTACCCTAACCCTAACCCTAAACCTAACCCTAACCGTAAACCATACCCTTACCCTACCCTAACCCTAACCCTTATCCTAACCCAAACGCTAACACTATGCCTAACCCTAACCCTTACCCTTACCCTAACCATAACCGTAACCCTAACCCTAACCCTAACCCTAACCCTAACCCTAACTAATAACCCTAACCCTAACCCTTACCCTTACCCTTACCCTTACCCTAACCCTAACCCTAACCTTAATCCTAACCGTAACCCTAACCCTTACCCTTACCCTAAACCTAACCCTTACACAAACACTAACACTAACCCTAACACTAACCCTCACCCTTACCCTAACCGTAACCCTAACCCTAACCCCAACCCTAACCCTAACCCTAACGCTAAACCTAACCCTAACCCTAACCCTCACCTTTACCCTAAACCCAAACCTAACCCTAACCCTAACCCTAACCCTAACCCTTACCCAAACCCTACCCCTAACCCTAACCCTAACCCTAACCCTTACCCTTACCCTAAACCTAAACCTAACCCTAAACCTAACACTTACCCTTACCCTAATCTTAAACCTAACCCTAACTCTAATACTAACACTTACCCTTACCCTAACCCTAACCCCAAACCTAACCCTAACCCTAACCCTAACCCTTACCCTAAACCTAACCCTAACCTAACCCTAAGTAATAACAATAACCCTAACCCTAACTCTTACCCTTAACCTAACCCTAACCTTAACCCTAACCCTAACCCTAACCCTAACCGTAACCCTGTCCTAACCCTAACCCTAATCCTAAACCTAACCCTAACCCTTACCCTTACCGTAACCCTAAACCTAACCCTAACCCAAACCTAACCCTTACCCTCACCCTCACCCTAACCCTAACCCTAACCCTAAACCTAATCCTTACCCTAACCCTATCCCTAACCCAAAAACTAACTAATAACCCTAACCCTAAACCTTACCCTTCACGTAACCCTAACCCTAACCTTAACTCTAACCCAAACCCTAACCCTAAACCTAACCCTAACACTTACCGTTACCCTAACCCTAACCCTTACCCTTACCTTACCCTAACGCCAACCCTAAACCTAACCCTAACCCTAAACCTAACCCTTATCCTTACCCTAACCCTAACCCTAAACCTTACCCTAACCCTAACCGGAACCCTAATCCTAACTAATAACCCTAACCCTAACCCTAACCCTTACCCTAATCCTAACCCTAACCCTAAACTTAACCCTAACCATAACCCTAACCCTAACCCTTACCCTTACCCTATCCCTAAACCTAAACCTAACCCAAACAGTAACCCTAACTCTAACCCTAACCCGAACCCATAGCCTTACACTAAGCCTAAACCAAACCCTAAGCCTAACCCTAACCCTAACGCTTAATCTTACCCTAACCCTAACCCTAACCCTAACCCTAACCTTTACCCTTACCCTAACCCTAACCCTAACCCTAAACCTAACCCTAATCCTAACCCTAACACTAACCCTTACACTTTCCCTAACCATAACCCTAACCCTTTCCCTTACCCTAACCCTAACCCTAACCCTAACCCTAACCTTAACCCTAACACTAACCCTAACCCTAACACTTACCCTTACCCTAACCCTAACCCTAACCCTAACACGAACACTAACCCTTACCCTTACCCTAACCCTAACCCTAAACCTAACCCTAATCCTAACCTTAACCCTTACTCTTACCCTAACCCTAACCCTAACCTTAACTCTAACACGAACCCTAAACCTAACCCTTACCCTAACCTAACCCTAACCTTAAACCTAACCCCTAACTCTAACCCTAACCCTAACCCTTACCCTGACCCTAACCCTAACCCTAACCTTAACTCTAACCCTAACCCTAATCCTAACCCTAACCCTAACCCTAACACTTACCCTTATCCTAACCCTAACCCTAACCTTAACCCTAACCCTAACCTTATCCCTACCCCTTACTCTTACCCTAACCCTAAACCTAACCCTTACACTAACACTAACCCTAACCCTAACCCTAACCCTTACGGTAACACTAACCCTAACCGTAACACTAACTAATAACCCTAACCCTAACCCTTACCCTTACCCTAACCCTAACCCTAAACCTAACACTTCCCCTTACCATAAAACTAACCCTAAACCTTACCCTAACCATAACCCTAACACTAACCCTAACCCTAACCCTTACCCTTACCCTAACCCTAACCCTAACCCTTACCCTTACCCTAACCCTAACAGTAACCCTAACCCTAACCCTTACCGTAACCCTGCCCTAACCCTAACCCTAATCCTAACCCTAACCCTAACCCTTACCCTTACCGTAACCCTAAACTTAACCCTAACCCTAACCCTAACCTTTACCCTTACCCTACCCCTAACCCTAACCCTAACCTTAACCCTAACCCTAACCCTTACCCTAACCTTAACCCTAACCATTACTCTAACCCTAACTCTATCCGTAACCCCTAACTTCAACCTTAACCCTAACCTTTACCCTTACCCTAACCCTAACCCTAACATTAACCCTTACCCTAACTCTAAACCTAACCCTAACCCTAACCCCAACCCTAACCCTAAACCTTACCCTAACACTAACCCTAACCCTAACCTTTACCCTAACCCTAACCCTAACCCTACACCTAACCCCTAACCCTAAGCCTAACCCTAAACCTTACCCTTACCCTAACCCTAACCCTAACCTTAACCCTAACCCTAACCCTAACCCTAACCCTAACCCTTACCCTTACCCTAATCCTATACCTAAACCTAACCAAACCCTAACCCTAACCCTAACCCTTAACCTAACCCTAACCCTAACCCTTACTCTTACCCTAACCCTACCTTAACCCTAACCCTAACCATAACGCTAACCCTTACCCTTACCCTAACCCTAACCCTAAACCTAACCCTAACCCTTACCCTTACCCTAAAGCTAACCCTAAACCTAACCCTAACCTGAACACTAACCCTAAAACTTACCCTCACCCTAACCATTACCCTAACCTTAACCCTAAACCTAAACCTAACCGTAACCCTTACCCTTAACCTAACCCTAAACTTAACCCTAACCGAAATTCTCACCCTTACCCTAACCCTAACCCTAAGCCTAACCCTTACCCTTACCCAAACCCTAACCTTAACCCAAACCTAATCCTAACCCTAACCCTAACCCTTACCCTTACCCTAACCCTAATCCTAACCCTAACCCTAACCCTAACACTAGCCATTACCCTTACCCTAACCCTAAACCTAACACTAACCCTTACAGTTACCCTAACCCTAACCCTAACCCTAAACCTAACACTAAACCTAACCCTAACCCTTACCCTTACCCTAACCCTAAACCTAACCTTAACACTAATCCTAACCCTAACCCTAACCCTAACCCTAAACCTAACTCTAACCCTAACCCTAACCATGACCCTAACCCTTACGCTTACCCTAACCCTAACCCTAACCTTAATCCTAACCCTTAACCTTACCCTAAACCTAACCCTTATCCTTACCCTAACCCTAACCCTAACCCTAACCCTAAACCTAACCTTAACACTAACCCTATCCCTTACCCTAACCCTAACCCTAAACCTAACCCTTACCGTTACCCTAACCCTAACCCTAACCCTAACCCTAATCCTAACCCTAATCTTAACCCTTACCCTAACTCTAAATCTACACCTAACCCTAACCCTAAACCTAACTCTAACCCTAACCCTAACCATGACCCTAACCCTTACCCTTACCCACACCCTAACCCTTACCCTTACCCTAACCCTAACCGTACCCCTTACCCTAACCCTAACCCTAACCTTAACCCTTACGCTTACCCTAACCCTAACCGTAACCCTAACACTAACCCTAACCCTTACCCTAATCATAACACTAAGCCTAACCCTAACCCTAACCCTAAACCTAACCTTACCACTAACCCTATCCCTTACCCTTACCCTAACCCTAACCCTAAACTTAACCCTTACCGTTACCCTAACCCTAAACCTAACCCTAATCCTAACCCTAATCTTAACCCTTACCCTAACTCTAAACCTACCCCTAACCCTAACCCTAAACCTAACTCTAACCCTAACCCTAACCATGACCCTAACCCTTACCCTTACCCTAACCCTAAACCTAACCTTAACCCTAACCCTAACCCTTAACCTAACCCTAACCCTAACCGTAAACCTAACCCTTAACCTTACCCTAAAGCTAACCCTAACCTTAACCCCTAACCCTAACACTAACCCTAACCCTAACACTTACCCTTACCCTAACCCTAACCCTAACCGTAACCTTAACCCTTATCCTAACTCTAATCCTAACCCTAACCCTAACCCTTACCCTAACCCTAACCCTAACACTAACACTAATCCAAACCCTAACCCTAATCCTTACACTTACCCTAACCCTAAACTTAAACCTAACGCAAACCCTAACCCTAACCCTAACCCTTATCCTTACCCTAACCCTAACGCTAACATTAACCCTAACCCTAAGCCTAACCCTTACCCTTATCCTAATCCTAAACCGAACGCTAAACCTAAGCCATACCGTTAACCTAACCCTAACCCTAACCCTAATCCTAAACCTAACCCTAACCCTTACCCTATCCCTAACCCTAACTCCTAACCCTAACCCTAACCCTAACCTTACCCTTACCCTAACCCTAATGCTAACCTTAACCCTAAACCTAACCCTAACCCTATCCCTTACCCTTACTCTAACCCTAAACCTAACCCTAACCAAAACCCTAACCCTTACCCTAACCTTAACCCTACCCTAACTCTAATCCTAACCCCAACCCTAACCCTAACCCTTACCCTAACCATAACCCTAACCCTAACCCTAAACCTAACCCTAAACCTAACCCTAAGCCTAAACCTAACCTTAACCCTTACCCTTACCCTAACCCTAACCCTAACCTTAACCCTAAACTTAACCCTAAACCTAACCCTTACCCTAACCCTAACCCTAACCCTAACCCTAACCCTTACTCTAACGTAACACTAACCCTAACCCTAACCCTAACACTAACCCTTACCCTAACCCTAACCCTAACCCTAACCCTAACCCAAACCTTACCCTTACCCTAACCCTAACCCTAACCCTAACACTAAACCTAACCCTAACCCTTACCCGTACCCTAAACCTAACCTTAACCCAAACCCCAACCCTTACCCTAACCCTAACCCTAACCGTAATGCTAACTAATAACCCTAACCCGAACCCTTACACTTACCCTAACCCTATCCCTATCCTTAACCCTAACCCTAACCCTAACCCTTACTCTTACCCTAACCCTACCCCTAACCCTAAATCTAACCCTTACCCTTACCCTAACCCTAACCCTAACATGAAACCTTAACCTAACCTTAACCCTAACCCTAACCCTAACCCTTACGCTTACCCTAACCCTAACCCTAACCCTAACAGTAACCCTAACCCTTACCCTAATCATAACACTAACCCTAACCCTAACCCTAACCCTAAACCTAACCTTAACACTAACCCTATCCCTTACCCTTACACTAACGCTAACCCTAAACCTAACCCTTACCGTTACCCTAACCCTAACCCTAATCCTAACCCTAATCTTAACCCTTACACTAACTCTAAACCTACCCCTAACCCTAACCGTAAACCTAACTCTAACCCTAACCCTAACCATGACCCTAACCCTTACCCTTACCCTAACACTAACCCTAACCTTAACCCTAAACCTAACCCTTAACCTAACCCTAAACCTAACCCTAAACCTAACCCTTAACCTTACCGTAAACCAAACCCTAACCCCTAACCCTAACACTAACCCTAACCCTAACCATTACCCTTACCCTAACCCTAACCCTAACCGTAACGTTAACCCTTATCCTAACTCTAATCCTAACCCTAACCCTATCCCTTACCCTAACCCTAACCCTAACCCTAACACTAATCCTAACCCTAACCCTAATCCTTACCCTTACCCTAACCCTAAACCTAAACCTAACGCAAACCCTAACCCTAACCCTAACCCTTATCATTACCCTTACCCTAACCCTAACATTACCCTAACCCTAAGCCTAACCCTTACCTTTATCCTTATCCTAAACCTAACGCTAACCCTAAGCCATACGGTTAACCTAACCCTAACCCTAACCCTAATCCTAAACCTAACCCTAACACTTACCCTATCCCTAACCCTAACACCTAACCCTAACCCTAACCCTTACTCTTACCCTAACCCTAATGTTAACCTTAACCCTAAACCTAACCCTAACCCTAACCCTTACCCTTACTCTAACCCTAAACCTAACCCTAACCCAAACCCTAACCCTAACCCTAACACTAACCTTAACCCTACCCTAACTCTAATCCTAACCCCAACCCTAACCCTAACCCTTACCCTAACCATAACCCTAACCCTAACCCTAAACCTAACCCTAAACCTAACCCTAAGCCTAACCCTAACCTTAACCCTTACCCTTACCCTAACCCTAACCCTAACCTTAACCCTAAACTTAACCCTAAACCTAAGCCTTACCCTAACCTTAACCCTAACCCTAACCCTAACCCGTACTCTAACGTAACCCTAACCCTAACCCTAACCCTAACACTAATCCTTACCCTAACCCTAACCCTAACCCTAACCCAAGCCTTACCCTTACCCTAACCCTAACCCTAACCCTAACCCTAAACCTAACCCTAACCCTTACCCATAACCTAAACCTAACCTTAACCCAAACCCCAACCCTTTCCCTAACCCTAACCCTAACCGTAACGCTAACTAATAACCCTAACCCGAACCCTTACACTTACCCTAACCCTATCCCTATCCTTAACCCTAACCCTAACCCTAACCCTTACTCTTACCCTAACCCTACCCCAACCCTAAATCTAACCCTTACCCTTACCCTAACCCTAACCCTAACATGAAACCTTCACCTAACCTTAACCCTAACCCTAACCCTAACCCTTACACTTACCATAACCCTAACCCTAACCCTAACACTAACCCTAACCATTAACCTAATCATAACACTAACCCTAACCCTAACCCTACCCCTAAACCTAACCTTCACACTAACCCTATCCCTTACCCTTACCCTAACCCGAACCCTAAACCTAACCCTTACCGTTACCCTAACCCTAACCCTAACCCTAATCCTAACCCTAATCTTAACCCTTACACTAACTCTAAACCTACCCCTAACCCTAACCCTAAACCTAACTCTAACCCTAACCCTAACCATGACCCTAACCCTTACCCTTACCCTAACCCTAACCCTAACTTTAACCCTAACCCTAACCCTTAACCTAACCCTAAACCTAACCCTAAACCTAACCCTTAACCTTACCCTCAACCTAACCCTAACCCTAACCCCTAACACTAACACTAACCCTAACCCTAACCCTTACCCTTACCCTAACCCTAACCCTAACCGTAACCTTAACCCTTATCCTAACTCTAATCCTAACCCTAACCCTAACCCTTACCCTAACCCTAACCCTAACCCTAACACTAATCCTAACCCTAAACCCAATCCTTACCCTTACCCTAACCCTAAACCTAAACCTAACACAAACCCTAACCCTAACCCTAACCCTTATCTTTACCCTAACCCTAACCCTAACGCTAACCCTAAGCCATACCGTTAACCTAACCCTAACCCTAATCCTAAACCTAACCCTAACACTTACCCTATCACTAACCCTAAATCCTAACCCTAACCCTAACCCTTATCTTTACCCTAACCCTAACCCTAACGCTAACCCTAAGCCATACCGTTAACCTAACCCTAACCCTAAACCTAACCCTAACCCTAACCCTTACCCTTACTCTAACCCTAAATCTAACCCTAACCCAAACCCTAACCCTTACCCTAACCCTAACCCTAACCTTAACCCTACCCTAACTCTAATCCTAACCCCAACCCTAACCCTAACCCTTACCCTAACCATAACCATAACCCTAACCCTAAACCTAACCCTAAACCTAACCCTACGCCTAACCCTAACTTTAACCCTTACCCTTACCCTAACCCTAACCCTAACCTTAACCCTAAAATTAACCCTAAACCTAACCCTTACCCTAACCCTAACCCTAACCCTTACTCTAACGTAACCCTAACCCTAACCCTAACACTAACCCTTAGCCTAACCCTAACCCTAACCCTAACCCTAACCCAATCCTTACCCTTACCCTAACCCTAACCCTAACCCTAACACTAAACCTAACCCTAACCCTTACCTGAACCCTAGCACTAACTCCTAACCCTAACCCTAACCCTAACCCTTACCCTTACCCTAACCCTAACCGTAACCCTTACCCTAACCCTAACCCCTAACCCTAATCCTAACCGTAATCCTTACCCTTACCCTAACCCTAACGCTAACCTTAACCCTCACCTTAACCCTAACCCTAACCCTTACACTTACCCTATCTCTAAACCTAACCGTAACCCAAACCCTAACTCTAACCCTAACCCTAACCCTTACCCTTACCCTAACCCTAACCCTAACCCTAACCTTAACCCTTACCCTAACTCTAATCCTAACCTTAACGCTAACCCTAACCCTTATCCTAACCCTAACCCTAACCCTAACACAAACCTTACCCTTACCCTAACCCTAAACCTAACCCTAACACTTACCCTAAACCGAACCCTAACTCCTAACCCTAACCCTAACCCTAACCCTTACCCTTACCCTAACCCTAACCATAACCCTTACCCCAACCCTAAAACCTAACCCTAACCCTAACCCTAATCCTTACCCTTACCCTAACCCTAACGCTAACCTTAATCATAACCCTAACCCTAACCCTAACCCTTACCCTTACCCTATCCCTAAACCTAACCGTAACCCAAACCCTAACCCTAACCCTAACACTAACCCTTACCCTTACCCTAACCCTAACCCTAACCCTAACCCTAACCTTAACCCTTACCCTAACTGTAATCCTAACCTTAACGCTAACCCTAACCCTTATCCTAACACTAACCCTAACCCTAACCCTAACCCTAAGACTAACCCTAACCCTAACCCTAACCCTTACCCTTACCTTAACCCTAACCCTAAACCTAACCCTAACCTTAACCCTAACCCTTACTCTAACGTAACCCTAACGCTCAACCTAACCCTAACCCCTACCCTTACCCTAACCCTAACCCTAACCTTAACCCTAACCCTTAACCTTACCCTAAACCTAACCCTTATCCTTACCCTAACCCTAACCCTAACCCTAACCCTAACCCTGAACCTAATCTTAACACTAACCCTATACCTTACCCTAACCCTAACCCTAAACCTAACCCTTACCGTTACCCTAACCTTAACCCTAACCCTAAACCTAATCCTAACCCTAATCTTAACCCTTACCCTTACCCTAAACCTAACCCTTAACCTTACCCTAACCCTAACCTCAATCCTAACCCTAACCCTAATCCTAACCCTAATCTTAACCCTTACCCTAACTCTAAACCTACCCCTAACCCTAACCCTAAACCTAAATCTAACCATAACATTAACCATGACCCTAACCCTTACCCTTACCCTAACCCTAACCCAAACCTTAACCCTAACCCTAACCCTTAACCTAACCCTAACCCTAACCCTAACCATGATCCTAACCCTTATCCTTACCCTAACCCTAACCCTAACCCTAATCCTAACCCTAATCTTAACCCTTACCCTAACTGTAAACCTAACCCTAACCCTAACCCTAAACCTAACTCTAACCCTAACCCTAACCATGACCCTAAACCTTACGCTTACCCTAACCCTAACCCTAACCTTAACCCTAACCCTTAACCTTACCCTAAACCTAACCCTTATCCTTACCCTAACCCTAACCCTAACCCTAATCCTAACCCTAATCTTAACCCTTACCCTAACTCTAAACCTGCCCCTAACCCTAACCCTAAACCTAACTCTAACCCTAACCCTAACCATGACCCTAACCCTTACCCTTACCCTAACCCTACCCCAAACCTTTACCCTAACCCTAACCCTTAACCTAACCCTAACCCTAACCCTAAACCTAACCCTTAACCTTACCCTAACCCTAACCTCAACCCTAACCCTAACCCTAATCCTAACCCTAATCTTAAACATTACCCTAACTCTAAACCTAACCCTAACCCTAACCCTAAACCTAACTCTAACCCTAACTCTAACCCTAACCCTAACCCTTACCCTTACCCTAACCCTAACCCTAACCCTAATCCTAACCCTAACCCTAACCCTTATCCTAACCCTAACCCTACCCTACCCTTACCCTAACCCGAACCCTTACCCTTACCCTAAACCTAACCCTAACCCTAACCCTTACCCTAACCCTAACCCTAACCCTAACCCTTACGCTTACCCTAACACTAACCCTAACCTTAACCCAACCCTAACCCTAACTCTAACCCTAACCCTAAACCTAACCTTAACACTAACCCTATCCCTTACCCTAACCCTAACCCTAAACGTAACCCTTACCGTTCCCCTAACCCTAACCCTAACCCTAACCCTAATCCTAACCCTAATCTTAACCCTTACCCTAACTCTAAACCTACCCCTAACCCTAACCCTAAACCTAAATCTAACCCTAACATTAACCATGACCCTAACCCTTACCCTTAGACTAACCCTAACCCAAACCTTAACCCTAACCCTAACCCTTAACCTAACCCTAACCCTAACCCTAAACCTAACACTTAACCTTACCCTAACCCTAACCTCAACCCTAAACCTAACCCTAATCCTAACCCTAATCTTAACCCTTACCCTAACTCTAAACCTAAACCTAACCCTAACCCTAAACCTAACTCTAACCCTAACCCTAACCATGACCCTAACCCTTACGCTTACCCTAACCCTAACCTTAACCCTAACCCTTAACCTTACCCTAAACCTAACCCTTATCCTTACCCTAACCCTAACCCTAACCCTAACCCTAAACCTAACCTTAACACTAACCCTATACCTTACCCTAACCCTAACCCTAAACCTAACCCTTACCGTTACCCTAACCCTAACCCTAAACCTAACCCTAAT
>JANJXV010000044.1:7682500-7687500 GCA_024803745.1 Megascapheus bottae
CCCTAACCCTTACCCTTACCTTTACCCTAACCCTAAACCTAACCCTAACCTTAACCCTAACCCTTACTCTAACGTAACCCTAACCCTAAACCTCACCCTAACCCTGACCCTTACCCTAACCCTAAACTTAACCCTTACCCTTACCCTAACTCTAACCCTAACCCTAACCCTACCCTAACCCTAACACTTACCCTTAACCTAACCCTAATCCTAACCCTAACCCTTATTCTAACCCTAAACCTAACCTTAACCCTAACCCTAACCCTAACCCTAACCATTACCCTTACCCTAACCCTAAACCTAACCCTAACCCAAACCCTAACCCTCACCCTAACCCTTACCCTAACACTAAACCTACCCCAACACTAACCCTAACCGTAACCCTAACCCTTACCCTAACCCTAACCATAACCCTAACCCTAACCCTGATTAAACCTAAACCTTACCCTTACACGAAACCTAACCCTAACCTTAACCCTAACCCTAAATCTAACCCTAACCCTTACGCTTACCGTAACCCTAACCGAAACCCTAACCCTTACCCTAACCCTAACCCTAACCCTAACCCTTACGCTTACCCTAAACCTAACCCTAACCTTAACCCAACCCGAACCCTAACCCTAACACTAAGCCTTATCCTTACCCTAAACCTAACCCTAACCATAACACTAACCCTTACCCTTACCCTAACCATAACCCTAACCCTAACCCTAAAACTAAGTCTAAACCTAACCCTTACTCTAACGTAAACCTAAGCCTAAACCTAACCCTAACTCTTACCCTTACCCTAACCCTAACCTTAACCCTAACCTTAACCCTAACCCTAACCCTAACACTTACCCTTACCCTAACCCTAACCCTAAACCTAACCCTACCCTAACCATAACACTTACCCTTACCCTAACCCTAACCCTAACCCTAACCCTAACCTAACCCTTACCCTTACCCTAACCCTAACCCTATCCGTAACCCTTACCCTACCCCTAACCCTAACCTTAACCCTAACCCTAACCCTAACCATAACCCTTACCCTAACCCTAACTCTAACGTTAACCCTAACCCTAAGCCTAACCATTACCCTTGCCCTAACCTTAAACCTAACCCTAACCCAAACCCCAACCCTAACCCTAACCCTAACCCTTACCCTAACCCTAACCCTAACCCTAACTCTTACCCTAACCCTAACCCTAACCCTTACCCTTACCCTAACTCTAACTAATAAGCCTAACCCTAAACCTGATTAAACCTAACCCTTACCCTTACCCTAACCCTAACCCTAACCTTAACCCTAACCCTAAATCTAACCCTAACCCTTACGCTTACCGTAAACCTAAACCTAACCCTAACCGAAACCCTAAATCTTGCCCTAACCCTAACCCTAACCCTTACACTTATCCTAACCCAAAATCTAACCTTAACCCAACCCTAACCCTAACCCTAACCCTAACCATAAGCCTTATCCTTACCCTAACCCTAACCCTAACCCTAACCCTAAACCTAACCTAACCCTAACACTAAACCTTACCCTTACCCTAACCCTAACCCTAACCCTTACCCTTACCCTAACCCTAACACTAACGCTAACTCTATCCCTATCCCTAACCCTTACCTTAACAATAACCCTAACACTAACCCTTACCCTAACCCTAACCCTAACTCTAACTAATAACCCTAACCCTAATTAACCTTAACACTTACCCTTACCCTAACCCTAACCTAACCTTAACCCAACCCTAACCCTAACCCTAACAATTAGCCTTACCCTAACCCTAAACCTAACCATAAATCTAAACCTAACCCTAATACTAACCCTTACCCTTACCCTAACCCTAAACATAACACTAACCCTTACAGTTACCCTAACCCTAACCCTAACTCTAACCCTTACCCTTACCCTAACCCTAATCCTATTCCTAACCCTAATCCTAACCCTAATCCTAACCCTAATCCTAACCCTAACCCTAACCCTTATCCTAACCCTAACCCTACCCTAACCCTACCATAACCCTAACCCTTACCCTTACCCTAAACCTAACCCTAACCCTAACCCTTACACTAACCCTAACCCTAACCCTAACCCTTACCCTTACCCTAATCGTAACCCTAACCTTAACGCTAAACCTAACACTAACCCTAAACCTAACCCTTAACCTTACCCTAAACTTAAACCTAAACCTAACCCAAACCCTAACCCTTAACCTTATCCTAACCCTAACCCTAACCCTTACCCTTACCCTAATCGTAACCCTAACCTTAACGCTAAACCTAACCCTAACCCTAAACCTGACCCTTACCCTTACCCTAACCCTAACCCTTACCCTTACCCTAACCCTAACCCTAACCTAACACTTACCCTTACCTTAATCCTAACCCTAACCCTAACCCTAACACTTACCCTTACCCTAACCCTAACCCTAACCTTAACCTTAACCCTAAACCTAACCCTATGCTAACCCTTACCCTAACCCTAAACGTAACCCTAACCCTAACCCTAAAGTTAACCCTAACCCTAACGCTAACCCTAACCCTAACCCTTACCCTAACCCTAACCCTAAACCTAACCGTAAACCAAACCCTTACCCTAACCCTACCCCTAAACCTAACCCTTACCCTAACCCTTACCCTTACCCGAACTGTAACCCTAACCCTAAACCTAACCCTAACCCTAATCCTAACCCTTACCCTTACCCTAACCCTAAACCTAACCCTAACCCTAACCCTAACCCTTACCCTAACCCTAACCCTAACTCTTACCCTTACCATAACCCTAAACCTAACCTTAACCCTAACCCTAACCCTAACCCTAACCTTAACCCTTACCCTTACCCTAACCCTAAACGTAACCCTAACCCAAACCCTAATCCTAAACCTAACCCTAACCCTTACCTTTACCGTAACCGCAACCCTAACCCTAACCCTAAACCTAACCTTAACCCCTACCTTACACTAACCTTAAACCTAACCTTAACCCTAACACTAACCATAACCCTAATCCTAACCCCTACACTTACCCTAACCCTAACCCTAACCCTAAACCTAAACCTAACCTTAACTCTTACCCTAACGGTAACATTAACCCTAACCCCTAACCCTAACCCTAACCCTAAACCTTACCCTTACCCTAACCCTAACCCTAACCCTAACCCTTACCCTAACCCTAACACTAACCCTATCCCTAACTAATATCCCTAACCCTAACACTTACCCCTACCCTAACCCTAACCCTATCCTTAACCCTAACCCTAACCCTAACCCTAACCTTACCCTTACCCTAAACTTAAACCTAACCCTAACCCTAACACTTACCCTAACCATAAACCTAACCCTATCCTTAACCATAACCCTACCCCTAACCCCTACCCCAACTCTAACCCTAAAACTAACCCTAACCCTAACTCTTACCCTAACCCTAATCCTAACCCTAACCCTTATCCTTACCCTAACCCTAACCCTAAACCTAAACCTAAATCTAAACCTAACCCTAACCCTAACCCTTACCCTTACCCTACCTTAAACAAAACCCAAACCCTTACCCTAACCCTAACCTTTACCCTTAGCCTAAACCAAACCCTAACCTTTACCCTAACCCTAACCCTAACCCTAACCCTAACCCTAACCTTACCCTTACCCTAACTCTAACCCTAACCCTAATCCTAAACAAACCCTAACCCCTACTCTTACCCTAACCCTAAACTTAACCCTTACCCTAACTCTAATCCTAACCCTAACCCTAACCCTAACCCTTACCCTAACCATAACCCTAACCCTAACCCTAAACCTAACCCTAAGCCTAACCCTAACCCTAACCCTTACCCATACCATAAGCCTAACCCTAACGATAAACCTTACCCTTACCCTAACCCTAACCCTAACTCTTACCCTTACCCTAACCCTAACCCTAACCTTAACCCTAACCCTAACCCTAATCTTAACCCTTACCCTTACCCTAACCCTAAACCTAACCCTAACCCAAACCCTAACCCTAAACCTAACCCTAACCCTTACATTTATCCTAACCGCAACCCTAACCCTAAACCTAAACCTAACCTTAACCTTTACCCTTACACTAACCCTAACCCTAACCTTAACCCTAACCCTAACCCTATCCACAATCCTAACCCCTACACTTACCCTAACCCTAACCCTAAACCTAAACCTAACCCTAACTCTTACCCTAACCGTAAACTTAACCCTAACCCCTAACCCTAACCCTAACTCTAACACTTACCCTTACCCTAACCCTAACCCTAACCCTAACCCTTACCCTAACCCTAACACTAACCCTATCCCTAACTAATATCCCTAACCCTAACACTTACCCTTACCCTAAGCCTAACCCTATCCTTAACCGTAACCCTAACCCTGACGCTAACCTTACCCTTACCCTAAACATAAACCTAACCGTAACCCTAACCCTAACCCTTACCCTAACCCTAACCCTAACCCTAAACCTAACCGTATCCTTAACCCTAAACCTAACCCTAACCCCTACCCCAAATCTAACCCTAAAACTAACCCTAACCCTAACCCTTACCCTAACCATAACCCTCACCCTAACCCTAAACCTAACCCTAAACCTAACCCTAAGCCTAACCCTAACCTTAACCCTTACCCTTACCCTAACCCTAACCCTAACCTTAACCCTAAACTTAACCCTAAACCTAACCCTTAACCTAACACTAACCCTTCCTCTAACGTAACTTAACCCTAACCCTAACCTTAACCCTAACCCTTACCCTAACCCTAACCCTAACCCTAACCCAAACTTTACCCTTACCCTAACCCTAAACCTAACCCTAAACCTAACCCTAACCATTACCCTAACCCTAACCCTAACTCCTAACCCTAACCCTAACCCTAACCCTTATCCTTACCCTAACCCTAACAGTAACCCTTACCCTAACCCTAACCCCTAACCCTAACCCTAACCCTAATCCTTACCCTTACCCTAACCTAACGCTAACCTTAACCATAACCCTAACTCTAACCCTAACCATTAC
>JANJXV010000044.1:7692500-7707500 GCA_024803745.1 Megascapheus bottae
ACCCTTACTCTTACCCTAACCCTAACCCTAATCCTAAACCTTCCCTTTCCCTAACCCTAACCCTAACTCTAACTAGTAACCCTAACCCTAACCCTAACACTTACCCTTACCCTTACCCTAACCCTAACCCTAACCCTAAACCTAACCCTTACCCTAACCTAACCCTAACCCTAAACCTAACGCCTAACCCTAACCCTAACCCTAATCCTTACCCTGACCCTAAACCTAACCTTAACTCTAATCCTAACCCTAATACTAACCCTAACCCTAACCCTAACCCTAATACTAACCCTAACCCTAACCCTTACCCTAACCCTAACCCTAACCCTAACCCTAACACTTACCTTTATCCTAACCCTAACCCTAACCTTAACCCTAACCCTAACCCTATCCCCAACCCTCATCCTTACCCTAACCCTAAACCTAACCCTAACCCAAACCCTAACCCTAACCCTTACCCTAACCCTTATCCTTACCCTAATCCTAACCCTAACCTTAACCCTAACCCTAAACCCTAACCCTTACCCAGAACTTAACACTAAATTTAACCCTAACCCTAAACCTTACCCTTACCCTAACCCTAACCCTAACCCTAATCCTAACCCTAACCCCTACCCTAACCCTAACCCTAACCCCTAACCCTAACCCTAACCCTTACCCTAACCCCAAACCTAACCTAACCCTAACCCTAACACTTACCCTTATCCTAACCCTAACCCTAACCTTAACCCTAACCCTAACCCTATCCCTAACCCTATCCCTAACCCTTACCCTTACCCTAACCCTAACCCTAACCCTAAGCCTAACCCTAACCCTAACCCTAACCCTAACCTTAACCCTAACCCTAACCCTAACCCAAACCCTAACCCTAACCCTAAACCTTACTCTTACCCTAAGCCTAAAACAAACCCTAAGCCTAACCCTAACCCTAACCCTTAACCTTACCCTAACCCTATCCCTACCCCTAACCCTAACCCTAACTAATAATCCTAACCCTATCCCTAACCCTAACCCTTACCCTAACCCTAACCTTAACCCTAACCTTAACCCTAACTAATAACCCTAACCCAAACCCTAACTCTTACCCTTATCATAAACCTAACCCTAACCCTAATCCTAACCCTAACCCTTACCCTTACCCTAAACCTAAACCTATCCCTAACCCTAACCCTAACCCTAACCTTACCCCTAACTCTAACCCTTACCCTAACTCTAACCCTAACCCTAACCCTAACCATAAACCATACCCTAACCCTAACCCTCACCGTAACCCTAACCCTAACCCTAACCCCTAACCCTAACTCTAACCCTAACGCTTACCCTTACCCTAACCCTAACCTTAACCCTAACCCTTACCCTAAACCTACACTTACGCTTACTTTAACCCTAAACCTAACCCTAACCCTAACCCTAACCTTAACCTTAACCCTAACCCTATCCATAACAATAACACTTACCCTTACCATAACCCTAACCCTAACCCTAACCCTTACCCTTAAACTAACCGTAACCCTAACCCTAAAACTAACCCTAACCCTAATCCTTACCCTTACCCTAAACCTAACCCTAACCCTTACCCTAACCCTAACCCTAACTAATAACCGTAACCCTAACCCTAAACCTTACCCTTAACTTAACCCTAAACCTAACCTTAAACCTAACCCTAACATTAACCCTAACACTTACCCTTACCCTAACCCTAACGCTAACCCTAACACTAACCGTTACCCTAACCCTAACCCTAACCCTAACCCTAACCCTAACCTTAACCCTTACTCTTACCCTAACCCTAACCCTAATCCTAAACCTTACCCTTTCCCTAACCCTAACCCTAACTCTAACTAATGACCCTAACCCTAACCCTAACACTTACCCTTACCCTAACCCTAACCCTAACCCTAAACCTAACCCTAACCCTTACCCTAACCCTAACCCTAACCCTAAACCCTAACCCTAACCCTAACCATTACCAACACGCTAACCCTAACCTTGACCCTAACCCTAACCCTAACCCTTATCCTTACCCTAACCCTAAACCTAACCCTAACGAAAACCCTAACCCTACCCCTATCCCTAACCCTAACACTTACCCTTACCCTAAACCTAACCCTAACCCTAACCCTAACCCCAACCTTAACCCTAACCCTAACCCTAAACCTTACCCTTACCCTAACGCTAACCCTTACCCTAAACCTAACCATAACCCTAACCCTAACCCTTACCCTTACCCTAACCCTAACCCTAAAACTAACCCTAACCCTAACCCTAACCGTTACTCTAACCTAACCCTAAGCCTAACCCTAACCCTTACCCTTACCCTAATCGTAACCCTAACCTTAACCCTAAACTTAACCCTAACCTTAACCCTAACCCTAACCCTAACCTTACCCTAACCCTAACCCTAAAACTAACCCTAACCCTAATCCTTACCCTTAACCTAACCCTGACCCGAAACCTAACCGTAACCCTTACCCTAACCCTAACACTAACCCCTAACCCTAACCCTAACCCTAACACTTACAGTTACCCTAACCCTAATCTGAAACTTAACCCTAAGCCTAAGCCTAACCCTAACCCTTACCCTAATCCTAACGCTAACACTAACCCCTAACTCTAACCCTAACCCTAACCCTTACCTTTACCCTAACCCTAACCTTAAACCTAACCCTAACCCTAACCCTAACCCTTACGCTTACCCTAACCCTAAACCTAACCCCTAACCCTAACCCCAACCCTACCCTAACCCTTACCCTAACCCTAACCCTAATCCTAACCCTAACCCTAACCCTTACCCTTACCCTAACCCTAAACTTAACCCTAACCCTAACCCTAACCCTAACCCTTACCTTACCCTAACCCTAACCCTAACCCTTACCCTAACCCTAACCCTAACACTAACCCTAACTAATAACCCTAACCCTAACCCGAACCCTAACGCTTACCCTTACCCTAACCCTAACGCTAACCTTAACCCTAACCCTAACCCTAACCCAAACCCTAACCCTAACCCTAACCCTAACCCTTACTCTTACCCTAAGACTAAACCAAACCCTAAGCCTAACCCTAATCCTAACCCTTAACCTTACCCTAACCCTATCCCTACCCCTAACCCTAACCCTAACTAATAATCCTAACCCTAACCCTAACCCTAACCCTTAAACTAACCCTAACCTTAACCCTAACCCTAACCCTAACTAATAACCCTAACCCCAACCCTAACACTTACCCTTATCCTAAACCTATCCCTAACCCTAATCCTATCCCTAACCCTTACCCTTACCCTAAACCTAAACCTATCCCTAACCCTAACCCTAACCCTAACCCTAACCTTAACCCTAACTCTAACCCTTACCCTAACTCTAAACCTAACCCTAATCCTAACCCTAAACCTAACCCTAACCCTTACCCTAACCCTAACCCTAACCCTAAACCTAACCCTTACCCTAACCCTAACCCTAACCCTGAACCTAACACCTAACACTAACCCTAACCCTTACCGTTACCCTAACTCTAACCCTAACCCGAAGTAATAACCCTAACCCTAACCCTAACCCTTACCCGTCCTAACCCTAACCCTAACCTTAACCCTAACCCTATCCCTAACCCTAACCCTTACCGTTACCCTAACCCTAACCCTAACCCTAACCCTAACGCTTTCCCTTACCCTAAGCCTAAATCAAACCCCAAGCCTAACCCTAACCCTAACCCTTAAACTTAACCTAACCCTAACCCTACCCCTAACCCTAACCAGAACTAATAAGCCTAAACCTAACCCTAACCCTAACCCTTACCCTAAACGTAACCCTAACCCTAACCCTAACTAATAACCCTAACCCTAACCCTAACACTTACACTTATCCTAAACCTAACCCTAAACCTAACCCTAACTCAAACCCTAACTCTAACCCTAACCCTAACCCTAACACTTACCCTTACTCTAACACTAAACCTAACCCTTACCCTAACCCTAACCCTAACACTAACCCTAACCCTAACCCTTACCCTAACCGTAACCCTAACCCTAACCCTTATACTTACCCTAACCCTAAACCTATCCCTAACCCTAACCCTAACCCTAACCCTTACCCTTAACCTAACCCTAACCCTAACCCTAATCTTAACCCTAACTCTAACCCTTACCCTAACCCTAACCCTTACCCAAAACCTAAAACTAACAATAACCCTAAACCTTACCCTAACCCTAAACCTAAACCTTACCCTAACCCTAACCCTAACCCTAACCCCTAACCCTAACCCTAACCCTTACCCTTACCCTAACACTAACCCTAACCCTAAACCTAAACATTACCCTTCACCTAACCCTAACCCTAACCTTAACTCTAACCCAAACCCTAAACCTAACCCTAACCCTAACACTTACCCTTACCCTAACCCAAACCCTAACCTTACCCTTACCCTAACCCTAACCCTAAAACTAACCCTTACACTAACCCTAACCCTAACCCTAACTAATAACCCTAACCCTTACCCTAACACTTACCCTTACCCTAACCCAAACCCTAACCCTTACCCTTACCCTAACCCTAACACTAAAACTAACCCTTACACTAACCCTAACACTAACCCTAACTAATAACCCTAACCCTTACCCTAACCCTTACTCTTACCCTAACCCTAACCCTAACCTTAACCCTAACCCTTACCCTTACCCTAACCCTAAAATTAATCCTAACCCAAACCCTAACCCTAACTCTAACCTAACCCTAACCCTTACCCTTACCCTAAGCCTAAACCAAACCCTAAGCCTAACCCTAACCGTAACCCTTAACCTTACCCTTAACCCTAACCTTAACAATAACCCTTACCCTTACCCTAACCCTAACCCTAACCCTTACCCTTACCCTAACCCTAACCCTAACCCTAACCCTAACCCTAATTAATAACCCTAACCCTAACCCTAAACCTTACCCTTAACTTAACCCTAACCCTAACCTTAACCCTAACCCTAAAAATAACCCTAACACTTACCCTTACCCTAACCCTAACCCTAACCCTAACACTAACCCTTACCCTTACCCTAACCCTAAACCTAACCCTAACCCTAACCCTAACTTTAACCCTTACTCATACCCTAACCCTAACCCTAATCCTAAACCTTCCCTTTCCCTAACCCTAACCCTAACTCTAACTAGTAACCCTAACCCTAACCCTAACACTTACCCTTACCCTTACCCTAACCCTAACCCTAACCCTAAACCTAACCCTTACCCTAACCTAACCCTAACACTAAACCTAACGCCTAACCCTAACCCTAACCGTAATCCTTACCCTGACCCTAACCCTAACCCTAACCTTAACTCTAACCCTAACCCTAATACTAACCCTAACCCTAACCCTAACCCTAATACTAACCCTAACCCTAACCCTTACCCTAACCCTAACCCTAACCCTAACCCTAACACTTACCTTTATCCTAACCCTAACCCTAACCTTAACCCTAACCCTAACCCTATCCCCAACCCTCATCCTTACCCTAACCCTAAACCTAACCCTAACCCAAACCCTAACCCTAACCCTTACCCTAACTCTTATCCTTACCCTAATCCTAACCCTAACCTTAACCCTAACCCTAAACCCTAACCCTTACCCAGAACCTAACACTAAATCTAACCCTAACCCTAACCCTTACCCTTACGCTAACCCTAAACCTAACCCTAACCCCTACCCTAACCCTAACCCTAACCCCTAACCCTAACCCTAACCATTACCAACACCCTAACCCTAACCTTGACCCTAACATTAACCCTTACCCTAAACCTAACCCTAACCCTAACACTAACCCTAACCCCAAACTTAACCCTAACCTTAACCCTAACCCTAACCCTAAACCTTACCCTTACCCTAACCCTGACCCTTACCCTAAACCTAACCATAACCCTAACCCTAACCGTTACCCTTATCCTAACCCTAACCCTAAGCCTAACCCTAACCCTTACCCTTACCCTAATCGTAACCCTAACCTTAACCCTAACCTTAACCCTAACCCTAACCCTAACTCTAACCCTTACCTTACCCTAACCCTAACCCTAACCCTAAACCTAACCCTAACCCTAATCCTTACCCTTAACCTAACCCTAACCCTAAACCTAACCGTAACCCTTACCCTAACCCTAACACTTACCCCTAACCCTAACCCTTACACTAACACTTAGTTACCCTAAACCGAACCCGAAAATTAACCCTAAGCCTCATCCTAAACCTAACCCTTACCCTAACCCTAACGATAACCCTAACCCCTAACCCTAACCCTAACCCTAACTCTTACCCTTACCCTAAACCTAACCTTAACCCTAACCCTAACCCTAACCCTAACCCTTACGCTTACCCTAACCCTAAACCTAACCCCTAACCCTAACCCTAACCCTAACCTTTACCCTAATAATAACCCTAACCTTAACCCTTACCCTTACCCTTACCCTAAACTTAACACTAACCCTAACCCTAACCCTAACCCTTACCCTTACCCTAAACCTAACCCTAAACCTTACACTTACCCTTACCCAAACCCTAAACCTAAACCTAACCCTAACCGTAACCCTAACCCTTACCCTCACCCTAACCCTAACCCTAACCCTAACCCTTACCCTAATCCTAACCCTAACCCAAACCCTAACTAATAACCCTAACCCTAACCCTAAACCTTACCGTTCACCTAACCCTAACCCTAACCCTTACCTTAACCCTAACTCTAACCCTAACCCTAACTAATAAGTCTAACCCTAACCCGAACCCTAACGCTTGCCCTTACCCTAACCCTAACCCTAACCTTAACCCTAACCCTAACCCTAACCCAAACCCTAAACCTAACCCTAACCCGAACCCTAACACTTACCCTTACTCTAACCCTAACCCTAACCCTTACCCTAACCGTAACTAATAATCCTAACCCTAACCCTAACCCTAAATCTTACCCTAACCCTAACCTTAACCCTAACCCTAACCCTAACTAATAACCCTAACCCTAACCCTAACACTTACCCTTATCCTAAACCTAACTCTAAACCTAACCCTAACCCAAACCCTAACTCTAACCCTAACCCTAACCCTAACACTTACCCTTACTCTAACCCTAACCCTAAACCTTACCCTAACCCTAACCCTAACACTTACCCTAACCCTAACCCTTACCCTAACCCTAACCCTAACCCTAACCCTTACACTTACCCTAAACCTAAACCTATCCCTAACTCTCACCCTAACGCTTACCCTTACCCTAACCCTAACATTAACCCTAACCCTTACCCTAAACCTAAACTTACGCTTACCTTAACCCTAAACCTAAACCTAGCCCAAACCCTAACCCTAACCCTAACCCTAACCCTAACCTTAACCCTAACCCTAACCATAACCCTAACACTTACCCTTACCATAACCCTAACCCTAACCCTAACCATAACCCTAACCCTAAACCTAATTCTAACCCAAACCCTAACTCTAAACCTAACCCTAACCCTAACACTTACCCTTACTCTAACACTAAACCTAACCCTTACCCTAACCCTAACCCTAACCCTAACCCTTAACCTTAACGTAACCCTAACACTAACCCTAACCCTTAGCCTAACCCAAACACTAACCCTAACCCTAAACCTTACCCTTACCCTAACCTAAACCCTAACCCTAACCCTAACCCTTACCCTAACCCTAACCCTAACCCTAACCCTAACCCTTACCCTAACCGTAAAACTAACCCTAACCCTTACTCTTACCCTAACCCTAAACCTATCCCTAACACTAACCCTAACCCTAACCCTTACCCTTACCCTAACCCTAACCCTAACCCTAAACTTAACCCTAACTGTAACCCTTACCCTAACCCTAACACTTACCCTAATTCTAACCCTAACCCTAACCCTAAATCTTACCCTAACCCTAACCCTAAACCTTACCCTAACCCTAACCCTAACCCTAACCCCTAACCCTAACCCTAACCCTTACCCTTACCCTAACCCTAACCTTAACCCTAACCCTAACTCTAAACCTAACTTTAGGCTTACCCTAACCCAAAACCTAAACCTAACCCAAACCCTAACCCTAACCCTAACCCTTACCCTAAAAATAACCCTAACCCTAACCCTAACCCTTACCCTTACCATAACCCTAACCTTAACTCTAATCCTAACCCTAACCTTAACCCTTACCCTTACCCTAACTCTAACCCTAACCCTAACCCTAAACCTAACCCTAAACATTACCCTCACCTTAACCCTAACCCTAACCCTAACCCTTACCCTAACCCTAACCCTAACTAATAACCCTAACCCTAACCCTAACCCTAACCCTTAACCTTAACGTAACCCTAACCCTAAACCTAACCGTTACCCTGTCCCTAACCCTAACACTAACCCTAACTAATAATCCTAACCCTAACCCTAACACTTACCCTTACCCGAACCCTAACCCTAACCCTAAACCTAACCCTTACCCTAACCCTAACCCAAACCCTAAACCTAACCCCTAACCCTAACCCTAAACCTAACCCTTACTCTGACCCTAACACTAACCCTAATCTTAACTCTAACCCTAACCCTAATCCTAACCCTAACCCTAACCCTTACCCTAACCCTAACCCTAACCCTAACCCTAACCCCTAACCCAAACCCTAACCCTTACCGTTACCCTAACCCTAACCCTAACCCTAAGTAATAACCCTAACCCTAACCCTAACCCTTACCCGCCTTAACCCTAACCCTAACCTTAACCCTAACCCTAACCCTAACCCTTACCGTTACCCTAACCCTAACCCTAACCCTAACCCAAACCCTACTCCTAACCCTAACCCTAACCCTAACGCTTACCCTTACCCTAAGCCTAAACCAAACCCCAAGCCTAACCCTAACCCTAAACCTTAAACTTACCCTAACCCTAACCCTACCCCTAACCTTAACCCGAACTAATAAGCCTAACCCTAACCCTACCCCTAACCCTTACCCTAAACCTAACCCTAACCATAACCCTAACTAATAACCCTAACCCTAACCCTAACACTTACACTTATCCTAAACCTAACCCTAAACCTAATTCTAACCCAAACCCTAACTCTAACCCTAAGCCAAACCCTAACACTTACCCTTATTCTAACACTAAACCTAACCCTTACCCAACCCTAACCCTAACACTAACCCTAACCCTAACCCTTACCCTAACCGTAAAACTAACCCTAACCCTTACACTTACCCTAACCCTAACCCTAACCCTAACCCCTAACCCTAACCCTAACCCTTACCCTTACCCTAACCCTAACCTTAACCCTAACCCTAAACCTAACTTTAGGCTTACCCTAACCCAAAACCTAAACCTAACCCAAACCCTAACCCTAACCCTAACCCTTACCCTAAAAATAACCCTAACCCTAACCCTAACCCTTACCCTTACCATAACCCTAACCTTAACTCTAATCCTAACCCTAACCTTAACCCTTACCCTTACCCTAACTCTAACCCTAACCCTAACCCTAAACCTAACCCTAAACATTACCCTCACCTTAACCCTAACCCTAACCCTAACCCTTACCCTAACCCTAACCCTAACTAATAACCCTAACCCTAACCCTAACCCTAACCCTTAACCTTAACGTAACCCTAACCCTAAACCTAACCCTTACCCTGTCCCTAACCCTAACACTAACCCTAACTAATAATCCTAACCCTAACCCTAACACTTACCCTTACCCGAACCCTAACCCTAACCCTAAACCTAACCCTTACCCTAACCCTAACCCAAACCCTAAACCTAACCCCTAACCCTCACCCTAAACCTAACCCTTACTCTGACCCTAACACTAACCCTAACCTTAACTCTAACCCTAACCCTAATCTTAACCCTAACCCTAACCCTTACCCTAACCCTAACACTAACACTAACACTAACCCCTAACCCAAACCCTAACCCTTACCGTTACCCTAACCCTAACCCTAACCCTAAGTAATGACCCTAACCCTAACCCTAACCCTTACCCGCCTTAACCCTAACCCTAACCTTAACCCTAACCCTAACCCTAACCCTAACCCTTACCGTTACCCTAACCCTAACCCTAACCCTAACCCAAACCCTACTCCTAACCCTAACCCTAACCCTAACGCTTACCCTTACCCTAAGCCTAAACCAAACCCCAAGCCTAACCCTCACCCTAACCCTTAAACTTACCCTAACCCTAACCCTACCCCTAACCTTAACCCGAACTAATAAGCCTAACCCTAACCCTAACCCTAACCCTTACACTAAACCTAACCCTAACCATAACCCTAACTAATAACCCTAACCCTAACCCTAACACTTACACTTATCCTAAACCTAACCCTAAACCTAATTCTAACCCAAACCCTAACTCTAACCCTAAGCCTAACCCTAACACTTACCCTTATTCTAACACTAAACTTAACCCTTACCCTAACCCTAACCCTAACACTAACCCTAACCCTAACCCTTACCCTAACCGTAAAACTAACCCTAACCCTTACACTTACCCTAACCCTAAACCTATCCCTAACCCTAACCCTAACCCTAACCCTAATCTTAACCCTAACTGTAACCCTTACCCTAACCCTAACCCTTAACCTAATTCTAACCCTAACCCTAACCCTAAACCTTACCCTAACCCTAACCCTAAACCTTACCCTAACCCTAACCCTAACCCTAACCCCCAAACCTAACCCTAACCCTTACCCTTACCCTAACCCTAACCTTAACCCTAACTCTAACCCTAAACCTAACTTTAGGCTTACCCTAACCCAAAACCTAAACCTAACCCAAACCCTAACCCTAACCCTAACCCTTACCCTAAAAATAACCCTAACCCTTACCCTTACCATAACCCTAACCTTAACCCTAATCCTAACCCTAACCTTAACCCTTACCCTTACCCTAATTCTAACACTAACCCTAACCCTAAACCTAACCCTAAACATTACCCTCACCTTAACCCTAACCCTAACCCTAACCCTTACCCTAACCCTAACCCTAACTAATAACCCTAACCCTAACCCTAACCTTACCCTTAACTTAACCCTAACCCATAACCTTAACGTAACCCTAACCCTAAACCTAACCCTTACCCTGTCCCTAACCCTAACACTAACCCTAACTAATAATCCTAATCCTAACCCTAACACTTACCCTTACCCGAACCCTAATCCTAACCCTAAACCTAACCCTTACCCTCACCCTAACCCAAACCCTAAACCTAACCCCTAACCCTAACCCTAAACCTAACCCTTACTCTGACCCTAACCCTAACCCTAACCTTAACTCTAACCCTAACCCTAATACTAACCCTAACCCTAACCCTTACCCTAACCCTAACCCTAACCCTAAGCCTAACCCTAACAATTACCCTTACCGTAACCCCAACCCTAACCTTAACCCTAACCCAATCCCTAACCCTAACCCTTACACTTACCCTAACCCTAAACATAACCCAAACCCTAACCCTAACCCTAACCGTAACCCTTACCCTTACCCTAACCTTAAACCTAACCTTAACCCTAACCTTAACCCTAACCCTTATCCTTAACCTAACCCAATCCCTAACCCTAACCCTTACGGTTACCCTAACCCTAACCCTAACCTTAACCCTAAACCTAACCCTAACCCTTACCCTTACCCTAACCCTAACCCTAATACCTAACCCTAACGCTAACCCTTACCAATACCCTAACCCTACCCTTAACCCTAACCCTAACCCTAACCCTAACACTTACCCTTACCCTAACCCTAAACCTAACGGTAACCCAAGCCCTAACCCTACCCCTGCCCCTAACCCTAACCCTTACCCTTACACTAACCCTAACCCCCAACCCTAGGGCTAACCCTAACCCTAACCCCAACTTTAACCCTAACCTTAACCCTAACCCTAACCCTAACCCTTACCCTAAACCTAACCATAACCCTAACCCTAACCCTTACCCTTACCCTAACCCTAACCCTAAACTTAACCTTAACCCTAACCCTAACCCTTACTCTAACGTAACGCTAAGCCTAACCCTAACCCTTACCCTTACCCTAATCCTAAACCTAACCTTAACCCTAAATTTAACCCTAACCCTAACAATAACCCTGACCTTACCCTATCCCTAACCCTAACCCTAAACCTAACCCTAAACCTAACCCTTACCCTTAACCTAACCCTAACCCTAAACCTAACCGTAACCCTTACCCTAACCCTAACCCTAACCCCTAACCCTAAACCTAACCCTTACAGTTACCCTCAGCCTAACCCTAAACTTAACCCTAAGCCTAACCCTAAAACTAACCCTAACACTAACCTTAACCCTAACCCTAACCCTAACCCTAACCCTTACGCTTACCCTAACCCTAAACCTAAAACAAACCCTAACCGTAACCCTAACCCTAACCCTTACCCTAAACCTAACCCTAACACTTACCCTTACCCTTACCCTAATCCTAACCCTAAACCTAACCCTAACCCTAAGCCTAACCCTTACCCTCACCCTCACCCTAACCCTAACCCTAACCCTAACCCTTACCCTATCCCTAACCCTACCCCTAACCCTAACCCGAACTAATAAGCCTAACCCTAAACCTAACCCTAACCCTTACCCTAAACCTAACCCTAACCCTAACCCTAACTAATAACGCTAACCCTAACCCTAACACTTACACTTATCCTAAACCTAACCCTAAACCTAACCCTAACCCAAACCCTAACTCTAACCCTAACCCTAACCCTAACACTTACCCTTACTCTAACACTAAACCTAACCCTTACCCTAACCCTCACCCTAACACTAACCCTAACCCTAACTCTTACCCTAACCGTAAACTTAACCCTAACTCTTACCCTTACCCTAACCCTAAACCTATCCCTAACCCTAACCCTAACCCTAACCTTAACCCTAACCCTAACCCTAACCCTTACCCTTAACCTATCACTAAACCTAAACCTAACCCTAACCCTTACCCTAACCCTAACCCTAATCCTAACCCTAACCCTTACCCTAACCCTAACACTAACCCTAACCCCTAACCCTAACCCTAACCATTACCAACACCCTAACTCTAACCTTAACCCTAACCCTAAACCTAACCCTTACCCTTACCCTAACCCTAAACCTAACCCTAACCAAAACTCTAACCCTACCCCTGCCACTAACCCGAACCCTCACCCTTACCCTAAACCTAACTCTAACCCTAACCCTAACCCTAAACCTAACCCTTACTCTAACGTAACCCTAAGCCTAACCCTAACCCTTACCCTTACACTAATCGTAACCCTAACATTAACCATAACCTTAACACTAAACCTAACCCTAACCCTAACCCTTACCCTTAACCTAACCCTAACCCTAAACCTAACCGTAACCCTTACCCTAATCCTAACACTAAACCCTAACCCTAACCCTAACCCTTACACTTACCCTAACCCTAACCCGAAACTTAACCCTAAGCCTAACCCTAACCCTAACCCTTACCCTGACCCTAACCCTAACCCTAAGCCCTAACCCTAACCCTAACCCTTACCCTTACCCTAAACCTAACCTTAACCCTAACCCTAACCCTAACCCTAAACCTTACGCTTACCCTAACCGTAAACCTAACCCCTAACCCTAACCCTTACCTTAACCCTAAACCTAATCATAACCATAACCCTTACCCTTACCCTAACCCTAAACTTAACCCTAACCCTAACAATAACCCTTACCCTTACCCTAACCCTAACCCTAAACCTTACCCTTACCCTTACCCAAACCCTAACCCTAAAACTAACCCTAAACCTAACCCTAACCCTTACCCTCACCCTAACCCTAACCCTAACCCTAACCCTAACCCTTACCCTAATCCTAACCCTAACCCAAACCATAACTAATAACCCTAACCCTAACCCTAAACCTTACCCTTAACCTAACCCTAACCCTAACCTTAACTCTAACCCGAACCCTAAACCTAACCCTAACCCTAACACTTATCGTTACCGTAACCCTAACCCTAACCCTTACCCTTACCCTAACCCTAACCCTAAACCTAACCCTAACCCTAACCCTAACCCTTACCTTAGCCTAACCCTAACCCTAACCCTTACCCTAACCCTAACCCTAACCCTAACCCTAACCCTAACTAATAACCCTAACCCTAACACTTACCCTTACCCTAACCCTAACCCTATCCCTAACACTTACCCTTACCCTAACCGTAACCCTAAACCTAAACCTAACCCTAACCTTAACCCTAACCCTTACCCTTACCCTAACCCTAACCCTAACCCTAACCGTTACCCTAACCCTAACCCTAACTCTAACCCTAACTAATAACCCTTAACCGAACCCTAACACTTACCCTTACCCTAACCCTAACCCTAACCCCCAACCCTAACGCTAACCCTTACCAATACCCTAACCCTACCCTTAGCCATAACCCTAACCCTAAACCTAATACTTACCCTTACCATAACCCTAAACCTAACCGTAAGCCAAGCTGTAACCCTACCTCTGCCCCTAACCCTAACCCTTACCCTTACCCTAACCCTAACCCCAACCCTAACGCTAACCCTAACCCTAACCCCAACCTTAACACTAAACTTAACCCTAACCCTAACCCTAACCCTTACCCTAAACCTAACCATAACCCTAACCCTAACCCTTACCCTTACCCTAAACCTAACCCTAAACTTAACCTTATCCCTAACCCTAACCCTTACTCTAACGTAACCCTAAGCCTAACCCTAACCCTTACCCTTACCCTAATCCTAAACCTAACCTTAACCCTAACCTTAACCCTAACCCTAACAATAACCCTTACCTTACCCTATCCCTAACCCTAACCCTAAACCTAACCCTAAACCTAACACTTACCCTTAACGTAACCCTAACCCTAAACCTAACCGTAACCCTTAACTTAACCCTAACCCTAACCCCAACGCTAACCCTAAACCTAATCCTTACAGTTACCCTAAGCCTAACCCTAAACTTAAACCTAAGCCTAACCCTAAAACTAACCCTTACCCTAACCCTAACCCTAACCCCA